>SRQA01000338.1:0-25468 GCA_018360365.1 Claviceps citrina | reverse complement strand
GGCGCCCCCCCCCCCCCCCCCTTTCCACGTCAACAGCTTCGTCCATCCCCCCGGCTGGAATTCACCCACCCACCCATTCACCCGCCATCCATGACTCGTAACTACTAGGTACCTAGGTAGGTACCTAGGTAGGTACCTACCTAGTACCTACTCACCACACAATACTCCTAGCTACCTACCTGCCTACCCAGTACCTATAGACTATGAGGTCCTAGGTATCGAGAAAGGTCAAGTAGTACTCACGAAAAAGAAACAAACGAGAAACACCACATCGTGGCAGACAGCAAAGGCAAAAGCAAAAGCAAAGGCATTCCTATCAACAAACGCGTTGCAAAACAAACCACTTTTGTGCCAAATACCCACCCAGCAGTCAAGAATCCCCTCCCCGCCTTGGTAGACCCATCAGTGCCATCACCCACCATCAACCACACGTATGAAATTGTCTGTCTCCCTCCCGCACACGCTTCGCCCGCCCGCCCGCTCTCACTTGTTGCCTCGGCCCTCCCTCACACAAAGCCCCTTATTCCGCGCAGTCCAGACGACTTCTTCTCCTTCTTGGCCCTGCCGCTGCCACTGCCGCTGCCACTGCCGCCGGCGCCGCCGCCATCGTCCTTGCTCTTGTCGCGCGACTCTCGGCGCAGTCTCTGAAAGCCGGCTGCCCAAGGCGGACATGTTCGTCAGCCACGGACACACACACACGCTGTGCACACACTTCCATGAAAAATAAAATAAAACATGAAAAATACATTCACCATGACGTGGGACGAAAAGATGGTTGTATAAAAATGGACGTACCAAAGTGACGTTGCTGGTCTGGAGACAAAGGGGGCGCCTTGGGCGTGCATGCAGACCCTGGTGCCTCGACTGGTGAGCATCCGCCAGTCTGCGGCGTCGGTGTCGCATCATCGCCGGCCAAGCTCTTGCCGCGGCCGGTGGCTTCTGACGAGGAGTAGTCTGCTGCTGTGTCGGCCAGGTGCCCCTGTGCCTGTGCCTGTGCCTGTGCCCTCAGCGACGCTTGCTGTTGTTCCTGCCCATGCTCCGACTGCATGTCCAGCAACGACGACTGGAGGGCCGTGTACTTCCGCATGAGCAGACCGTACTGCGTCTGCAGCTCGGCCTGTTTGGCCCGACTCGCCGCCAGGGCCGTCTCGATGGCAATGTTGGAATTCGCACCCGGCCGCTCGCGCTCTTCCTGCGCGCCCGACAGCTGCGCCTGCAGCGCCTTGATCTGCGTCTGGAACAGCCTCCTTGTTCGCTGCCCATCGCCCTCCAGCGCCGCCAGCTTCATCCCGAGCACCTCGGCCCGGTTCCCGGCCTCGGCCGCCGACTTCATGGCCCTCTCTCGCTCCGCTTCTCTGGCTTGGTGGTCCCTCTCCGTCCGTGTCAGCCGCTCCACCTCCGTCTTGAGCGACTCCACCTGGGTGCCGTCCGTCTCGAGCGACTGCATCATCTGCCGAAAATTCAGTTCCTTGACTTCGGCGGCGCAGAGCAGCTTGCGCAGCTTGTCACACTCGCTCTTCAGCTCATCCACCTCCTTCTGCAGTGCTTCCATATCCGCTTGTGTCCTCTTGGACTCGTCCCGCAACGTCTTGAGCTTGTGAGCTAGTTTGGCCTCCCACTTCTTCGCAAGGGCCCGACTCCTTTCCGACTCCTTCTTGGCCTGCATCTCAGACATCTTAGCATCCTCGAACCGGCTCTTGAGGTTTCGGTTCAACAGGATCAAGTTTTGCGTCTCTGCTTCGGTCGCTGCCTCCGACATTTGCCTTCGCCGGAGATCACCGATATGTGCCATGTGCTGTCGCTTGAGATAGCGTTCAAAGCTCAGGTCGTTTTGCAAAAGCAGAACCAGCTTCTGCAAATGTGCAACCAGACTGGCTGATTCTGACGCGGGAAAGGGGGAGCTGGACGGGGGCGGAGGCGCCGGCGCGTGCTTGTCGGCCAGCAACTCGTGATGACTCGGGTCAAGGGAGGGCGTGCTGTCATTGGCAGGCGATTGGTAAAGCCCAGACTTGATCGCCTTGTTGGACTGGATCAGGTCCTGAAGCTGGGGATGGGATGGTGACAGCGTCAGGGTTGGACTGTCCATGCCTGATGGCCTGGGTCTGCCGCCATCACCAGAGTCCCCGTGCGACGGCAAGCTTGACTGAGAACTGCGCCGCATCACGGTCGCTGGCGTCTGAGTGCTCGAGACCGAGCCGGATGCTGTGGGATGAGAGTAGCGCCAGCCATCATGCTTGCTACCCGATCCACTCAGCAAGGCAACGTCTGCCTTTGAGCCGTCAGTCGTGTCATTGTCTCCATTCGTGCCCGCGGGCACGCCGCCAGCCTCGGGCTCGGCGTCGGGGTCGGGGTCGGGCTCGGGGTCGGGCTCTTGTGCTGCCGTGCTTAAATCGGCAAAGTTGTACATGTCGGTTTCGAGACAGAGTCCCATGCACTCGGCAACCACCTCGGCCGCCTCGCTCTTGATCCAGCGGCTGAAATCAGTCCTCTCTGATTCGATGGTGAGGGAGTAAAAGTTGGGGTGGAGCAGGTGGTTGCGTCTGAACCTCTCAGACCGGAGCCTCATCTCGGTTGGCTGCACTTCCAGATGATCCGCATGAGATGCATTCGCGTGACGCAGGTACCTCCGTGGCTTGCGAATGTAGTCCATCAAGTTGATGGGATACAGGCCGTAGAGGATGGTGAAGTAATTAGGCAAGTGAGCAATGTTTTGGTCGTCCACTTGCGCGTCAAACGCAGCCACCTCCCAGCGAGACGATGTTTCCATTTCCACACCTCCGCCGTCGCCATCAGGTGCCTCCATCGGCCTTGAGCGCGCCCTGTCCCAGAACAGAAGCCGGCCGTAGATGTTGAACAATGCTGGTAGATGCGGAACCAATGAGCTGGGCATGTGTGGGAGGAGCATGATGAGCGCCGTCAACGCAGCGGACACGACCGTTGTTGATGTATCCCGCTGGAGGCAAAGCAGGAGATATGAGAATAATGGCGTCTCGAGGACCTGATACAGGTGTGGTGGCTGGCACTGGATGAAGTCGCACAGGAATCGAAGCGCGTACGTACGGTATGTCTTCTGCACAAAGTACTCACCCATGGCGGCAAACAGTTCCTTCGGTCGCTTCCTTCCAAACTGACACAGACAAAGCCGAACGACCCTCTCGTTGTTCCCCGAAGCCGGATTCCCACCCAGCAGGGCGGGATAAAAGCGCTTCATCCAGACCCTGAACAGTCGACGGATGACGGGCTTGGAAGCAGAGCCACCCGCGTAGGGCACTTGGAACTCATCGATGAGGGTGGCCACTTCCATGAGGGCGGCCACAGCCTCATCAACGACACACTTGTCAACGTCTTCCCCGTCCAAGCTGTCCTTGCAGGCATCGAACCACGGTAGTATTCGCTCGGGCGTCCGCAGCACGGGCAGGATTCTTCGGATGATTGCGATCCATGATCCAGCGGATTGATCGTCACCCCGAACTCTCTTGTCAAAGATGGAGAGCAGGCTTTCTTGAAGCTGATCTGCCGCCGAGTCGTCGTACTCTTGACGGCGCTGCAAGAAGGCGTTTACGGTGCCGAGAAAAGAGTCCGGCAGTGGAAGAGACGGATCGTCGAGAACGGCATTGATGGCCTTGGTGAGGTCCTTCAACGAGCTGCGACACGGACAGCGACACTGTCAGCCATAAGCCATGGAACCGGCGCATCAAAGAGTGGTACAGCACTAACGTTGACGAGGCCATCGTGGAGGCTCTCGTGGAGGCTCTCGTGGAGGCTCTCGTGGAGGCTCTCGTGGCAGACGTACTTCAAGCCGCCACAGTTTCGGAGTCTTCGGACCCTGACAGCCCGCACCGAAGCAGGCCAGAGGATGGAGCATATAGAGACGCGCGCGACTTGCGCCAGGATGGCATCGAGCCGAGAGCCGACGTCTGAACCTGGAGGTACTTGTAGGTAGATGACTCCATCAAGGTCAGAGCAAGGCCCGTTTGAGCCTGTTCCAGTTGAGGAGGGGGGCGGAAAAGTGGAGCGCGTCTGCAAGCTCCAAGCTGTGACGTGTGACAGGTGACAGGTGACAGGTACATGTGACAGAATCAAGCGCTGGGTGGTCCGTGCATACCTTTTTAACTTCCAAGGTGCGCTCGAGTCGAGGCGCCAGGCGAAACCAAAAATCCGAGATTTATGGCTGAGGGGTACCCACTCGACCCCTCCACAAAGAAGACCATAAGATAAGCGCCGCAAACTCAACCCAAACCCCTGATTTAGATGGATTCCCAGCCGAAGCAAATCTTCCTTGTATTTATTTTTTTGCCCGTTTGACGGCTATATCAAGCATAGGATAGGGGTTGTGGCAACGGAGAAAAGAGGCCGGCTTCGTAATGCCATGTCATTCATGTACGGGGCAAATAGAATGCTTTACCTTTCCTCTGCCTTTCCTTTCCTTTCCGAAACAACATGTTGCCCCGTTACGTAGACTAAACCCCGATATACTACCCTCCTCCATCAAGCTGACCATCCTACAAAAGCTAAACCGCCAAAAAAAAATTGAAAAAAAAAAAAAAATTTGGAAACAATCCTCATCCAAAAAATGTCCCCTCCCCATCTCGGCGTTCTCTCTCCCCTGCTGTACCCTAACAATGCTGCACTGCCATTCCACTCAACATCTCCTCTTCCCACGGCCAGCCCTCAATTTCTGTTCCATCTTCCACGCGTCCTCGAACAGAGTCGGCTTCTGCTGCAAATCAGCAGGCCGGATGCCCAACCGCCGAACCACGTTGAACGACCCGGTGCCGATGCTCATTGTCTGCCCCAGGATGATGGACTCGGAAACTCCCTCGAGCTGGTCGGTCTTCATGCCGGCCACTGCATCGAACAAGTGATCCGCCGTCTTCTCAAACGAGGCCAGATGCAGAACACTGTCCCTCGTCTTCGATAGACCGAACCGCGTGATTCCGAGCACCTCCCCCTTGTACGTCATGACATCAGCCAACAGCTGCATGTGCCGGGGATCGATGCCCATGTACCCCATGACTTCCGCAATCTCATCGGCGATGGTCGTCCTTGCCGCCTCGATGCCCAGCACCTGGCAACACTCCATGACGCTGTTGGTACGCGTCTTGGTGCCGACCACGCCCTCGGTCGTCATGCATGCTCGTAGACCCTGGCCCTCGACCAAGACTCGATGAGTGTTTTCCTCGCTGGTTTCAATCAGGGCCCGTGTTGCCTCTGGATAGCCGGAGATGGCTATGCCAGGGAGCTGTCGGCGCAGGAAGTTGGCCCGAATCAACATGTCATTCGAATCGTCGGTTGTTGATTTGCTCCTCGAGGTCTTTGGTACATCGCTGGTGTCCCTGACCCGGATGACAATCGTCGTCTTGTCAATGACGACGTCTTCTCGTGGAATCTTGAGCTTTTTATGGCTGCAGATGGCTTGAGCGACATCAAACACATTGATGCCAAGATGAAGAGCCGCCAGCATATGACTGTCTATTTGCAGAATAACACGCCCGCCCTCGGCGTGCCATTCAAGCTCGGCATAACGAAGAATATCAGCCAGATATGTCTTCTCAATTCGAGCTTTGACAATACGAGCGGCTTCAATCTGCTGATCATTCAGCAGCGGGCAGGTAATAACTGGTGTGCTAATGTTTTTCGACGCGTTGATGATTTCGTTGATACGGGGTACACCCTGTGTGATGCTCATGCCGGCTACACCCGCAAAATGAAATGTTTTCAACGTCATCTGTGTTCCCGGTTCACCAATCGACTGCGCGCCGACAGCACCGACGGGATGGCCAGGCTCTACATGAGCCTTCTTGAATTTGTGAAGGCAGATCCTTATAAACATTCGAATAGTTGCTGCCGTCACCCTGGCCGTTTGATTCACGTGGTTCTGCGCTGTCGTACGACTCGCCAGAGTGTCATTGCTGTCAAGGCCAGCCAGTTTTCGTACTCTATCCACTTTTGAGGCAAGATTGTCGATAAAGGCTTCGATGGACTGTAAGAATTTTCGCCCGCCCTCGTGCTCATCAATTGCATAATCGCTAGGGTCATTATAGTCGAGCTCTTCGTTCCGCAAAAGACCTTTGCGGGGGAACCGCCCACGCTCGAATCCCAGCATGGAATCGCAGATGGTTCGGATCTCGCTCGGCGTCAGCGACTCTTCATTGTTGTCCCATGTAAGGCTTTCAGCATGGGTCCAGGTCCGTTGAAAATGAACCGGCGTGCCTGGGCCTTCCATGTCGGCAGGGTCAAGCTTATCAGCTCCAAACTGGAATTGCACAACAGTACCTCCCGATGTACGAACGGTATCGTCGTACTGGGTCGAGAGATCTTCTAGAGACTTCATGAGTCTTCGTGACATGTATCCAGTTTCCGCGGTTTTCACAGCCGTGTCGACGAGACCCTCTCGGCCAGAAATTGCGTGAAACAAGAACTCAGTAGGAAGAAGTCCTGTGTAGAAACTGTTTTTCACGAAGCCCTTTGAGTCGGGCTGGCGTGCATTTTTGTGAAAATGTGGCAATGTTCGATCTTGAAAGCCATCAGGTACTCTTTTCCCACTGATAATCTGTTGGCCCACAAGAGCAACCATCTGTGCGACATTGATATCGGATCCTTTTGAGCCCGACTTGGCCATGATCAATGGGGCGTTGTTACGGCTGAGTGTGCTAATGCAGTGTGAACCAGCTTGCTGTCTGACCTTGCTAAGAATTCCAGAGATGGAATTCTCCAAAGTCTCTTCCATGTTACAGCCGGGAGCTTTTTCTAGCTTTCCAAGCTTGAATGTCGTGATGATCTTATCGGATTGCTCGTAAGCGCTTGATACAAGGCGCTCTTTTTCGACATTGAGTCGGGCAGTGGGAAACACATCGCCAACACCAATCGAGAAGCCTTGAGTTGTAAGGTAGCGAGCACATAGCTTTGCCAGACGATTCATGGCAGTCGCGGCCTCATCCGGACCGTAATCACGAAGGATAACATAAAATATTGAGTCCTTTTTTCCTGCGCCAACAGTCGACTTGTCCATCTGCCCACACATAATCTCAGAATTCCGAACCACAAGCCACCCATCGTTGGGATCCATGTCAGGACAGGATCCCGGACGGGAAGTATAGTTCTTGCATTTCGCGTCAAGGTTGACCAGGACCGGCGACAGTTTATGTGGTCGCATCAGCACATTGAATACCTGCTTGCCCGTCCACAGTACTCTTGGCGCGATAATTGCCGGTGGCGGGAGGTCGAAAGGGGTGTGGTTATGTAGCATGTGCATACAAATCGTTGTAAAGGTTTTGCGATCAAAGAAGCGATCTTTGCTACTGAGCAAGTATGAGGCAGTGATGAAGTCTTGAGTCGCCGCGATGATGGGCTCACCACTTTTGGGGGTGATCAAATTATGCCGGACACCCATTAGAGTCATTGCCTCGGCGCGCGCCTCCTCTGTCTGCGGGACGTGTAAATTCATCTCATCGCCATCGAAATCAGCGTTGTATGGGTTGCACACGCATTCGTTGAGTCGAAACGTCCTCCAAGGTCGAACCTTGACATAGTGACTCATGATACTAAGCTTATGAAGCGACGGCTGCCGATTGAAGAGGACAACATCGCCATCCTCAAGATGCCGTTCAACAACATCTCCAAAGGTGAGTTCGCGGGCGACGGTCTCGGCATTGGCGAATTTGAGAGATATCTTGTAACCCCCGTCTCCCTGTTTCACAACGCACTGGGCGCCGGGCCAGATGTCCGGGCCATTTCTGATACAGTTCCGTAGCTTTTCAATATTTTGCCGCTGGACCTTTTCTGGATAGGTCATGTTTTTTGCAACGAGCTGAGGAACCGCCACTTCGTCAATGTTGAGATTTGGATCTGGAGAAATGACTGTTCGACCGGAGAAGTCGACTCGTTTACCAGAAAGATTTCCACGAAATCGGCCTTGTTTCCCCTTGAGGCGTTGGCAAAGCCCTCTGATAGTCTTCCCGAACCCCGCCTGTTGAAGACCCGGCACGTCGCTATTGACATACATGGCGACTTGGGTATTCAGATACTCCCACTGTTCCATAATGGTCTGAATCGCGGTGCCCTTTTGCAATGCTGAGCGAATCATGCCACTGACCCAAACGATATCAGCAAGCTTGGTAGTCAGATCATCCTCATTACTGGCATTTTCTTGCGCAACAGATGGCCGGATGCAGACAGGTGGAGCCGGAAGGTATTGCCAGAGAAACATCTCTGGCCGACCTTCCACAGGGTCCAAGCCAAGAACCTCACAGTCTATGGATGTGATGCATTTGAACAGGTTGAGAACCCGCAGCGGGTTCAAGTCCTCCATGGCCTTGCGCAAATGTTTATCAAGATCAGGCAGTTGGCGGCGAGCCTCGGCAAAGGACTCGTCGAATTTGATTTTGCTCTCGGGCGGAACCTTTTTAGCTGCGGTGGATCGGTTGTATGACGAGAACTTGTCGTGCACAAGTTTAAGCACACCGACCTTGCGGATTTGACCGTTGGTGGCGCCACAGTAATGACATTGTTTGACCTTGCGGCAGGATTCATTGACCCTCTTCAAAATTTGTGTCCTGCGGAGGTTATCGAGATGGGGGCGCCGAAGCTCTTTCAAAAAGGCCTGTCGTTCAGGTTCCTCCAGTAAGACGCGACCGCAGCTCTGTTCCAGATGTGTCAACGTGAGCTCGGCTGCCTATGGTGGATGCCGTGTCAAGGACAAGACAAACTCGATACACGAACTCGATACACGTACCTTGCAAATGTTCTGAAGGACCGAGATGACGAAGCGCAAATAGCCGATATGAAACACTGGCAGCGGGAGCTTCACGTAGCCGAAATGTCCAGTGCAGTTCTGGAGAGACTCTTGACAAGTGCTGCATTTCGCGAACTTGCTGGATGTGCCCTGCGCGTCATTGAGTGAGCAGGTCTATGGACTTCGGAAGCAGGGGCGACAGGCAGCCTACCAGTCGAGGGTCGAGGGGGCCATTATGATACGGCGCGCGGTTGTTTTCGATATCATACAACAGCCTGTTGGAGATTTCGACGACAGCTTGATTTGCAACATTTTGGTTCGACCTTCAGACGGGCAATAGTCGATGGTCAGTCATGAGGGATGCAGGACTTGTATCTGGGTATCTGGGGAGCATGCTCACGGTATGCCAAACTTGATGGCATTAAAGCGCTTGGGCAAGTTGTCAACAAGCTGCTGCTTAGGCTGTATGTCAATCGAAGGGGCCATGATTCCGGCCGCAGTTGGCGAGGGCTCGAGTAGCGTCAGGGTTCGGCTGTTTCCATGGATGCAAAGACCATCATCAGTCGATTACCAAAATTTGAGCGACAAGCGAACGGCGTTTGTCACAGTTCAGGAACAAAAACAGACTTGGACATGGGTGGGGTACGAATGAGCAGCCGGCCATCTTATCTGCGGGGTGGTTGGAAACGATAAGGCTCGCGGGTGCGTGCGCGTGCGCTAGGCGACCCGGGACCACTCCGGCGCGGGAGTCCTGACTGACCCACAATGACGCTCGCTCAAATGAGCGACATGTCATTGGTCGAGCATAAACTAGGTACCTACCTTTTGTGTCTCGCGCCAAGCATACCAAGTAACCGCAAAAAGAATGCACATGATTCTAAAATCCCGGGGCATGCAATCTCTTTCTAAAGACAATTCCTCTGTCCTTCTATTTTTTTGCCATTCAAAATAACCCCTTCACAAAATGACACATTTGCCTCCCAACCCCCAAAAGTCCCCAGATCTACATCACCGTCCCCTGTCCCCCTTGTCCCCCTCATCAGCCCACCCACCGCCGCGCGCTCTTGAAAATCCTAACCCACGGGCCAAACTCGCCCCATTCCTCCGTCGCATTGCGAGGCACGTAGCTGTTTGCGCCCGCCAGAATCGTCCGCTCGGGATGCGGCATCATGGCCACGACGCGGCCGTCCCTGCTCGACACGCCGGCGACGCCGCCCGGGCTGCCGTTGGGGTTGTACGGGTACTTTTGCGTCACGGCCAGCCTGTTGTCGACGTACCGCACGGGGATCATGCCCCGGCCGGTGAGCTCCTCGAGCGAGTTTGGCGACGGGAACTGGGCCCGGCCCTCGCCGTGCGACACGACCACGGGGAGGTAGGAGCCGCCCATGCCGTGGAAGAAGACGGACGGCCGGCTCTGGTCCTCGTGGACCGTCACCATGCTGTACCGGCCCTCGAACTGGGCGCTCTCGTTGTGCGTAAACCTGGGCCAGTGCTCCGTGCCGGGGATGAGCTTCTGGATGCGCGTCAGGAACTGGCACCCGTTGCAGACACCGAGGGCAAACGTGTCGGGCCGGGCGAAGAAGTGCTCAAACTCGCGACGGGTGCGCTCGTGCATCATGACGGACCTGGCCCAGCCTTGGCCGGCTCCCAGGACATCACCATAGGAGAAGCCGCCGGGTGCGGCCAGGCCCGTGAAGTCGGCCAGCGACCGGCCTCCCAAGATGTCAGTCATGTGCACATCGACGGGCTCGAAGCCGGCGGCGCGGAAGGCAAACGCCAGTTCGGCGTATCCGTTGACGCCCTGCTCGCGGAGCACCGCCACCCGAGGAGTCTTTCCAAAGAAACCAGTGATGGAGGAGCTGATGGGGAGGATATTGTCCGAGGGCGAGAACGTCAGTCTGTATGAGAGACCAGGGTCGGATTCGTCAGAGATTGTGGCGTATTCGGCGTCGGCGCACGCAGGGTTGTCGCGGAGGCGCTGCATCTGGTGCGACGTCTTGGACCACCACTGCTGCATCTCGGCCCGCTTAAGAGTGGCAAAAGTCGTGGCACCATGTCGGACTGTCAGCGTCTGGTTGTTTGAGCCTGCCTTGACCACTCCGAACTTGCGGATGAGGCCGGCGGGCGGACCGCAGGTGGCGAAGCATCGCTTAAAGTTCATCTCATCAGACGCCTTGAGCTGGAAAACCGCCCCCAGTTCCTCGTTGAACAGGGCCTCAATCATGTCGCCCGTCGAGCCGGACTTGGAGATGCCATCAACCATCATGTCCACGCCACATCGACCAGCGAACATCATCTCGGCAACTGTCGTGATCAATCCACCGTCGGAGCGATCGTGGTATGCCAGCACGACACCGCTCTTGTGGAGCTGCGAGAGCGCGTCAAAGTAGTCCGTGATGAGGCCGAAATTCTTCATATCGGGCGCTTCATCTCCAAGGGCACCCAGAGACTGTGCCAGCGCCGAACCACCCATGGCTTGGCGACCCTCGGCGAGATCAACAAACATGAGGATTGTTTCGCCGACTTCTTCTACTCTTCGGAGCTGAGGTGTCCAGGTGCTCAAAACATCCTCCACCACAGAAAAGGCCGAGATAGCGACAGACACGGGGGCCGTGACACTCTTGACGTGGCCCCGGTCTTTCCACACTGCCTTCATGGAGGTCGAGTCCTTTCCGACCGGGATGCTGATGTTCAATTCAGGACACATTTCCATGCCGATTGCCTCCACAGCCTCGTAGAGCGCAGCACCCTCACCAGGGTGGCTGACTGCAGCCATCCAGTTGGCCGAGAGCTTGACTCGGCGCAGATCCCCCATGATATCGGCAGCGCCAATGTTCATCAAGCTTTCCGCGACGGCCATTCTGGCAGACGCCCCGGGGTTGATCAGAGCAAGAGTAGGCTTCTCGCCCATCGCCATGGCCTCACCTGTCAACTGCTTTCCGCCGAGATGAAACGAACCCACAGTCACGGCAACGTCGGCCACAGGCGTTTGCCATGGCCCGACGAATTGGTCTCGTGCGGTGAGACCACCGACCGTTCTGTCGCCAATGGTGATCAGGAAGGACTTTGACCCAACGGCCGGCATCAGAAACACGCGCTCCACTGCCTTGCTGAATAATGAAGCACCATCGAGCTCCTGGCCAAACGTCTTTTGCAGACTCGCCAGAGCGTTGAATCGCGTCAGATTCGGTTTCTTGGAGCTGACGTTTCGTTCTTGTTGGCGCTTGGGTGGGAACAGGGCATCCATCGGGAGATCGATAGGTCGAGGATACTCCTTTGATTCACGATCAGTGAGAATAAGCTTGGCGATCCCATCCGTGTCTCTGGCGACGACAGAGCCGACATCTGAGAAGCCGCAGCGTTCCCTGCGACAAATGCTGGTAAAGCGATTCATGTTCTCGGGGTTGATGAGAAGGACATATCGCTCCTGAGCTTCATTGCACCATATTTGAAGAGGACTCATGCTTCGGTCGGCACTTTCCACTTGGCGCAATTCAAACTTGCCACCATAGCCAGCATCCTTGACCACTGCTCAAGTAGTCAGCTCTGGGGGCCGTGGAAATGAGGACGGCCCAAAATGTTCCGACACGGGACCAAAGGAAAAGACGATAGAGAAGGAGAAAAACTCACATTCTGGCAGAGCGTTGGAGAGACCTCCGGCGCCGACATCATGAATCATGGCAATTGGCGTCTCCTCTCCCAAAGCCGTGCAAGTGTTGATCACCATTTGAGCGCGGCGTTCCATCTAACGACACATCAGCAAACCATGATTTGCGCCAGTCCACTTGGGGGCAGCAATGGGAAGATACCTCAGGATTGCCACGCTGGACACTGTCAAAGTCCAGATCCGCGTTGGTTTCCCCAGAGGCGTTACTTGACGCAGCACCACCACCGAGGCCAATCAACATGGCCGGGCCGCCAAGTACAATGACATGCGCACCTTTCCGGACGAAACGCTCTTCTTTCAAAGCGTGCTGGGGACGAACGGTGCCAACGCCACCAGCCAGCATGATGGGCTTGTGGTAGCCACGCCAAGCCAAAGCGTCAGCCTCGGCATCGTCGGTCGAGTTCTCGGGAGTGAGCAGAGTTCGGAAGCATCCGGTAAGACAAGGTCGTCCGAACTCATTGTTGAAACGGGCACTGCCGATGGGGGCTTCTAGCATGATGTCGAGACTGCTGGCATAGTGTGCAGGTCGGCCAATATCCTTCTCCCACGGAGCTGTGTGTTCGGGGATGAGGAGGTCGGACACCCAGAAACCGGCGAGGCCGCCTTTCGTGACGGACCCTCGACCAACAGCCGCTTCGTCACGAATTTCACCGCCGGAGCCGGTAGCGGCACCAGGAAAGGGCCTGCGCAGTGGGTTAGGCACACAGGTGCAACGAGGATATTGGCACGAAGCAAGCCTCAGACAAAGACTTACGAAATTGCGGTGGGGTGATTGTGAGTCTGTCAAAAGTGCGCACAAATTAGCCTACGATCGGCAACGGCAATGCCTTTATGGGGAGGGACACTGTTTTATTCACCTCGACCTTGGCCAAGATGTGAGCCACCTCCGGGGTCAAGGTCCACGTTCCAGTGGAATAGTCAGGAGCCCAATAATTGGCAGGCTCGCCCTGGAGAACAGCAGCATTGTCACTGTAGGCCGAGACAGTGAAATCGGGCGTCTTCTTGTGGGTGTTTCGGATCATCTCGAATAGACTCTTGTCCTTTTGAACGCCGTCGATTGTCCAGCTGGCATTGAACACCTTGTGACGGCAGTGCCTGGGGGTTTGAGAGAAGAAGAAAGGAGGGACAGTTTAGTATGTGGGACATGTGTGATCGACGGTACCTTTGGCTGGCAAACTTACTCGGAATTCACCTGAGCAAACATGAAGAGCTCAACGTCGTGTGGCGGTCTGCCCAGTTTCTTGAAAACGTCTGCCAAGTATTGCATTTCGGAGTCATCCAGACTGAGGCCCTTTTCCTTGTTGTATGACCGCAAGGTCGCGAGAGGATCACTGCCATTGGAAAAGATGTCGACAACGGTGAGCGGTGCGGGAGTGCCAGCGGCGAACATGACGTCGAGCTGGGGTTTCTCGAAGGCGAAAACCTCCGTCATGCGGTCGTGGAGTACGTCTCGGAACGTCGCGTCCTGTCCAGGCTTGTACTCGTCTTCGAACTCGACCACTAGAAGCCTTCCCCTTTCGATACGCTTCACTTGTTCCTTCAGCCCACAGACGTGGGCAATGTTGGTGGCCTGGGAGCTCCATGGGGAGAGGTACCGAGGGGTGACGTAGACGGTAATTGCGCTGGCGGTGCTCTCGGACGCCAGAAGGGGCTCGGAGTCGACATCCTGAAGTAGTGTCTTGACCTTGTCGACGACGCCGTTATCGAACGACTTCAGGTCGACGTAATAGACCCATTGGCCTCGGATCTGCTTGATCTTGGGCTGGCTGGTCTTATTGGCACGAGCCTTCAATTCCTGGGCGCTGGAAGCCGTGAAGCACGAGCTGCCAACAAGGAGGTCGTGCGGCATGGTCGAGGATGAGACGGCTCGTCGGCGATGCGATTGAAGAACGTGGCGGAGCGCATCGAAAATGGGAGGACGTTTTTTCTGCTGCCCCTCCTCGCCTTGGTGGTTAAAATTTGTCACGTAGGGCCGAGGACGTGCCCCGCAGGTACTGGGTACCTGGTATCCAGTACCGATGCGCGGTACCTGCGGGAGACCGTGCGTCTGGTACCCGGTACTGCAGTCTGCAGCGCAGTCTACAGTGCAGTCTACAGTGCAGTCTGAAAAATCATGGACCTCGTCGCCTTTCCGCTTTAGGCTTAGCTGCGTTCCTTTTTGTGCACTCCCCCTCCCCGAGCCCCTCGAGTCCCGAGTCCCGAGTCTCGACACTGTTGACACTTGCCAAGTTGAAAGTTGACACTTGACAGACAGTCACTTCCCCGCATTCTGAAGCCGCCCCACTGCCCACTGCCCACTGCCCAGGCCGGGCGGCGGGCAGGGCCCCACCCGCCAGTCCAGCTGGCACTGCCTGGAGGCTGGCAGCAGCCGGCCGCCTCCACTGGTCCGTCCTTGCATGCCGCAATGATGGCTGCTCATGCCACCCATGGCCTGACGCCAGGTGCCGCGACTGACACATATATGCTCGCAGTCGCCTTTTTCTCCTCACCCCTCTTTCGCTCTTCTTCCCATCCCAAGCTCTCTGTCTCTCTATCCATTGGCCACCTGCCATTGACCATTGGCCATTGTCATCTTGATCCGTCATCCGCTTCATCGTTGCACTTGCGTCTCCGGTCCATCGTACCTCGCTCGGCCAGTCTATTTCAACCCCTTTCGATTCCGCCCTCGCTCGTGTCATCACTTGCACTCGTGTGACCCTCACTTTTCTGCCAGCTACACTCCCAGCCCAACCTACTAGACACCTACCTGCTTGACACCTACCAACTAGACACCTCGTTCAAGCCGGCCAAAAACCCCGTCCATAGTCGGCAAGATGGCTGCACACAAGACGTCCGCCGTGTCGGACGAACCCATTGATGTTCTCTTCGCCCTGCACCCCAAGTTCAACTTGCTCGACTTTGCAGGGCCCCTCGAGGTCTTCACCTCTGCTCAGCACGACGCCAAGGACAAAAGTGAGTCTAGTTTGGTTGATCCAAGAAAGCTTCCCCCCACCCCCTCCCCATCATCAAAACACGTAAGAATTCTTGCCAACGCCCCAGACACAGCGTCCAAAGCCTTCGAAGTGACCATTGCTGGCGCTGAGCCCCAGATCCTCTCCGAGCAGGGCGTCATCATCAGCTCCCAGCTTTCCTTCAAGGAAGCGCACGAGCGCCTCGAGGACTTTGACATTCTCGTCGTCGTCGGCGGCAGCGTCAAGGAGATACTCGACAAGGAAGAGGAGCCGCTCGGGCTGATCAACGACTGGGCCGAGCTCCAGAAGAAGGACCCGGCTCGCGAGCGCACACTCTTCTCCGTCTGCACCGGAGCTCTCTTCCTCGCCAGGGAGAACATTCTCTCCGGCCTCTCGGCCACGACTCATCCCGACTACATGACCCAGTTTGAGAATGTCTGCAGTGACGCCGCCACCCGAAACCTGACGGAGCGCACCGATGTCATCGAGGACGCCCGTTATGTGGTCAACAATCTCCGCTTCGACCTCGGCGAAGAGGACCAAAACCCATACATCCGCCGCAAGTCCGACAGCGGCCGTCGCCCCTCAAATGCCCGGTAGGTTCAAAAACAGTACACAGCCCCCCCTTTCGTCTCCTGCTGTGCTCGACACTGACTGGGCCTCAATCCACATAGCAAGGGAAGCATGTCCTTCAAAGGATCCAGCTCGCGCCGCGAGTCCATTGCCCGACGCGCAGCCATGAGGCTCGGCGGTCTGCGAGTCATCACATCTGGGGGCGTCAGCGCCGGCATCGACGCAGCCCTGTATCTTGTCAGCGCGCTGGTCGATGACGAATGTGCAGCCGAGGTAGCCAGGCTCACCCAATGGACCTGGAACAAGGGCGTCGTCGTCGACGGTCTCGACGTCTAGAGAAACTGCCCTTGCCGGCCAAGAGAGAAAAAGAAGAAGAAAAGGAGAATGTGCCGGCGACTGGGTCGCTAACTCTGCTGCTCCTTGGCATCCATCCATCTCGAGTGGATCCGAATCTAGGAGTAGTAGCAGTAGTCCCAGCAAGCGACGGTGTGTGGCAATTTGGCAAAGGACCAAACAATAACCCACCAGCCTATGTGTGCTATGTGTCTGTGTTTCTACCAGTAAGGATTTTTTTCCCTTTTTTTTTTCAATCAAATGACGACGATGACGTACATTGTTTTCGTATCACTGCTTGGCGTGACGTGATAATACAATGTTGAGCACCACACCACACGCCCTCTCACATGGAGCACAACACATTGCACAGCACACAGCACCAAGCACACAACACACAACAGCCATCCGATGCCAGTGATTCGACTACCCGTGTTTCGACCTAAATACTCGCCCGCCTAGGCGCCTTAGTCCGCCTCATGCCCTCCTTCGCCCCCATCTCCTCCGTCCACGGAAATCCCCCCTCCTCCTTCAGCTTGTGCAAAAAGTCTTGGCCAAACCTGAATCCCATCCGGTACACCTCGTCGAACTTGTGGAAGTCGAGCGTTCCGTAGTCGTCCACCGGCGGCCGCATGTAGATGCACCCTGGCATCGTCTTGGCTCGCTCCAGGGCGTCCACGCTGGATACGTAGGCCAGCCTGCCTTGGATTTCTGCCAGAGTGGGCGGGTTCGGATGCGACGAGAGGGGGTTCCATCTGTTGAAAAAGGCCCACATTCCAGACAAGGAATCCCCGTAGGTCTGGGGTGTGTCGTCGTCGAGAGCTCCGACATCGACGGCGAAGATGGTGTCTACCCCGAGGCCCTTCATGTGCGACACCGTCAGGTTGTCCACGTAGCCGCCGTCTAGGAGCATGCTGCCCTCGTCGCACAGTGGTGGCAGCAAGCCGGCAAGAGACATGGACGCACGGATATATCGCCATGCGTAGCCGCTCGTGTGGAATTCTGCCCGGCTCTTGCTGATGTTGGTTGTGTTGCAATAAAACTCGAGCCAGAAGTCTTCGATCTGAGACTTGCCAAAGGTCTTGAAAATGCCACGGTTGAACTCGTGACCCGTGGTGTACGATGCCGAGGGATATGTCAAGTCGAGCGCAAACCGCCACAGGCTTGCCATGCGACCAAAAAACTTCTTTGCGAATCCAAACATGGGAACAATGTCGGCATGCCGAGCGTACAGAGCGCCCACAAAGGCACCGATGGATGTGCCACCCACGATATCGATTGGAATACCGGCTTCTTCCATCGCTCGAATGATGCCGATTTGGCTCATGCCTCTGGCCCCCCCACCGCCAAGCACCAGCCCAATGGACTTGCCACACAGACGACGGGCTAATCGATGGAAGTCGCTCTTGTACGGCGTGTCCGGCGAGTAGTAGGGGACGTGGTGGACCTTTCTCGACGTGTACTTTTGAATCTCAGCCTGCAGCACTTGCACCCGCTCTTTGAGAGCTTGCCCGAGTCGTTTAGAGCGCGGATTGTGAACAGGCATGGCGTTGGTACTGCAAGGCATTTGGATGTGAAAATGGCCACCATTGATCCACATACGGTTGCGCAGCCATGATCGAGTCAGGCCTGATTGGGAAAAGCGCTCGTTGTGCAGCAGAACGAGCATTTTTCTCGCCGTCGACTTCATGCCAAGCATGAATCGTTCATACTCACCCGTCGCAGGGGAGCCGTCTGCAACGCCAACGAGCAAAATACTGTCGGCCTGAGTGATACAAGTCTGTGTCCACGGCGAGTTGACGTTGGTATCTGGCAGTGTCATGTTAGCAAGACTGTCATGCATCCACATTTGTACATTGCCAGAGTGTATTAGGGGAACGAAAAAAAATCGAATTTTTGGTATCAGGAAAAAATTAGAGTTAAAGAATGCCATCAGCGGCATTGCCTTTGGATTCAAGAATTTCTCATCATGAAGAACAAAGCAGATTCCGAGTCAAAGCAGAGAACACGCAGGAGGCTGAGTCGTACCTGCTATGTATACGACAAGACCATACTTCTCCTCAAGATCCGCAAGATATTGGGCGAGGCGCAATTTCCCCATCTTATTAAACGCATGCTTGCCGAGGTGGTTGAGAATGGCGGCCTGGTTGAGGGAAGTGGCCCCGTTGGGAGATCCGACTTGCGCCAGAGCATTCATGAGACGGTTTCCAAACTCAATAACCGGAACTCCCGCAGTGATAGGAAGGATGGCCACGGTTCGGAGGTTCATTGTTGACTTTCTCAAGTTATTCGCTACGCCAGAACCAACATCCTGGCTAGCATTCTTGGGCTGGTCATCCACCGCGGCTCTCATGCGAGAGGCGATAATCTTGGAGATCTTGATGGTAATGTTGGGATGCTCCTGGGCCAGGCTGTTGAATAGGGTTCGAGGGAACTTGACGAGTTCCGTGTCTCGAATGGCGTGCAACGTGCCGGGGCGGACAGTTTCGGTGAGGACCTCCAGTTCGCCAACACTTTCGCCTTGGCCGTACTCTGCGAGCGCTGTCATGCCTCCGTCTTTGCGGTCCTCCACAAGACGAAGCCGGCCATTGAGAACGATGTAGATGGCTTCTGATTCGTCCCCCCTATGGAAGATGACTTGCCCTGCATTGACCTGCACCCATTCCAGGGCAAAGTCGAGATGGAGAATGAGCCGTGGCAAGACATGAGTCAGCCTCTTGGCCATGGTCAGCAGCACGATGGGATATCTGTCGACGATTCGTTCGAGCGCGGCCCTCGGCAGGAAACCAACATATACGTCTGTTTTCGCAACAACGTCGATGAACGACCGGTACGAGGACACACTGCCAATATACCCGGCCAATCCACCAGGTTTGACCAAAGACACACTGCGGCGCGTGCGGCCTGCCTTCCTTTGCGTGTCCGGCCGAGCCCGAGCGCCATTCTCCTCGGAGTCCACACTCATCGAGGTGGTGTTCGACGTCTGTAGAATGCTTTGCGGGCCATGCTCCGTTGTGTAGGTGCCAATGTCTAGGAAGCCATCAACAACGTAATACAGGCCTGGATTCCGTTCTCCCTGCTCAACCAGCACAGAGCCCTTGGGGAAGAAGACAATTTCGACATCATCCTTCATGTCGATGGACAGTGACTGTGCGCTGGGTGGGGTGTGAGCAGTCAGGCCCCCAGAGGTGATGGATTCGGTCTCGCCCTCAGCACGACTGTCGAAAGGACCAATGGAGCCGAAAGCATTGCTGGAGCCAAATGTCTTGCGCCTATGGTCCGCGGAAAACAGTTGTGGTGACGCCTCGACAGACTCTGGGTCTCGGGAAGAAGCCCCGATACCATCCAGCCCCAGTGACTTGAACATGCATTCGAGAATGGACAATCGGAACATGTTATCCTCATCAAGTGATTCGCGAGCGTCAATGGGGATGCGCGTATGACGTTGCGAATCGAAAGGATTAAATGACCTGTGCGCAAGCGGAGTGGGCAAATCTCTCATCGCTCTGCCTGGCGTCAAGGGCGGCCGACCTGCATTTCGGCCGGCGTGAGAGTTGGCAAGATCGCCAGGGTGGTCTGCGCCATGCTTGGAAGCAAGCTGAGACCGTTGGGAACTTATATACGTTGAGCTTGCCATGGTCGATGCAGGACGTTGCTTGGCCGTCACGGACGACAGCATGGCTTCTCTGCGCAATGTCGTGCTACTAGAACGACGACGCCGGGTGGCGGCTGCATTATGTAGAGCGATTCCGTTTGTTTCCTCATCGTCGGCAATGCGAGCTCGTTCTTGTTTGAACTTCTCCTTCAATCTTGACAGAGCGTCGCCTCGCAAGATGTTGGGCAACAGGCATACAGTGTACTTGTTCATGCTCTTTTCTGTCTGAAGAATCTCGCCCGTCAGACCAAGGTAGTCAAAGGCATGAGCCATTGTCACTCGCTGGAAGCGAGACAGGATGACATGCACGATATGCGAAGTAGCCTTGGGATAGATCCTGATGAGTCGTCTAAAGGCACTTGCTGGAATAACAGCAATGGTAGTGTCCATGGTGGCCCTGGCAATGATGTCGGGATGTGCAGAATGGGAGGCGTCTCTTCCAGGCAGTCTTGGCCTCTGCACTCTGGATGGCAATGGCGCATCAAGCGAGATGGGAGGTATGCGTGAGCTGGGACCGTGAGGATCGTCAAAAGATTCATCGTTGTATTGGGCGCCGGTGTGCTGCACCATCTTGTGGCCCCCTTTACCGTCCAAACGTGGAGTGCTCGGCATGGAAGCCGGTACAGAATTGAACACCTGTGGCCCAGGGTCCGCTGCCGAGTCATGACGCTGGCGGTTCCTTTCATCATGGGATCGCATCATGGAGGAGTCGTCGTTGAGCCGAAGTTTGACGTCTTCGGTGAACAGGGACATGATGGAGAAGAGCGATGACATTGGGGCACCATTGCGCACTTCTGTCAGAAGCTGGTATCGCTGCTGGCCGGCAGGCACATCATCGTCGGCCGACGAATCCAAGTCGTGGGCAACGAGAGGCTCGCGGTAGGATGAGACCCGTCGACCAGACTTGACAAAGATTTCCACAAGGCCGTCGACGACGATGCAGAAGCCCTTTTCCTCCTCGAGGTTGATAGTTTCGCCGGCAATCAGTTTCCTGGTTTGCATGCTCCGCGTAAGCTCGTGGAAGACGGGGCGCTCCAAGTAGCCAAAAATCTTGATGGCGCTCAGAAACTCGTCCAGGTAGCTGGCGAAGCCTCCCTTGCTGCCCTCTTCGTGGGTGTCAGGAAAGAGATCGATTTCAGGCTCTTTTCTCTGGGGCTCGGGCGGCAGCCGCGAGTACATGTTGAGGATTCGATATCTCACAATCCAGCTGGCTGCGGAAACAACAGCCACCAAGACGAACATGCTAAGCAACGTGTGAGCCATGGAACGCCAGACTCAACAGTGTGACGGAAAGCGTACAGGGTGGTGGCATTCATAGTCACCGTCCAGCTTGTTGAAAACAGGGCAAAGAGGAGCTTGGGGATTGATATGGTCACGATGCGTGCCGACCAGTAGAGCACCGTTGAGATGAGGTTGAAGACAAGATAGAGCAGCCAGCCGAAAAGTCCAAGCCAGCTTGTTGCTTCACGAGCAGCTGCCGCATCTGCGCCCGGGGTGCTCATGGCGTCGGCGAGCCCAGCGAGCGTCGAGGTGACGCTGCTTGGGACTTGGGCGCCGCTTGACAAGTCCGATGCCATGGCTGTGCGTGCTGCTGCGAGGTTTGGCCCAGCATTATGTGAGGCGGGCCGGCGGAGGTGAAAGGCCGAGGGGCGCCAGAAAACGCACGCACATGGAAGGGTGAAGAGGAAGAAAGGTCGGCAAGAGCGAGAAACGAAATAAAGAAATTTACGGACCCGTGTTGACTGGGGTTGTGGTGGGTGGTGGCGGCCCACTTGGCCCGACATTTGACCGGCCGGCGGCGGCCCGCGCCAAAAACAAAACCGCGTCATCGTCTGGAGCGGCTGATGGACCCGCGAACTTGATGGAGGCAAACGCCCGTTTTTGCATCCGACGACGTGCCCGCCATGCCGTTTGCCCAGCTGATTCTGGGGAGCCCAGGCTCTGGAAAGAGCACATATTGCGATGGCAGTAAGAAAGGAAGGCCCTTTTTCGATACATTGTAAAAACGACGAGGGCCTGTTTTTTTTGTTCCTTTTTCCGTTTTTTTTTTTTTTCGTTTCCGGCTGATTGATCAATCTGCAGTGCACCAGTTTATGGGCGCCATCGGCCGCGCGTGCTCCGTCGTCAATCTTGACCCGGCCAACGATCACACAAACTATCCATGTGCTCTCGACATTCGGAACCTGGTCAAGCTGGAAGACGTTATGCGGGACGATAAGCTCGGCCCCAACGGCGGCATACTGTACGCGCTCGAGGAAGTAGAACACAACTACGAGTGGCTGGAACAAGGCCTGAAGGAGCTCGGCGACGATTATGTCCTGTTTGACTGCCCCGGGCAAGTTGAGCTATATACACATCATGCCTCGCTGCGCAACATCTTTTATAAACTACAAAAGTCGGGGTTCAGAGTGAGCAATGACGGATCCTGATGCGGAAGGGCCATGCATATTGCAATGAGGCCTCCTGTAGAAAGCAAGAATCAAAGCTGACGGTGCTGGGCACAGTTTGTCTGCGTACACTTGTCCGACTCTTTCTGCCTAACGCAGCCCTCATTGTACATCTCAAACGTGCTCTTGTCCCTCCGGGCCATGATTCAGATGGATATGCCCCACGTCAATGTCCTTTCAAAGATTGACAAGGTCTCTGCGTACGATGAACTGCCCTTCAACCTCGACTTTTACACCGATGTCGACGACTTGACGTACCTTGGTCCGTACCTGGAAGCCGAGTCGCCTGCGTTGCGACGCGAAAAGTTTGCAGGGCTCAACGAGGCCATTGCCAAGATGATTGAGGATTATGGCCTAGTTCGATACGAAGTCCTCGCCGTAGAGAACAAGAAGAGCATGATGCATCTTCTCCGAGTCATTGACCGAGCGGGAGGCTATGTCTTTGGCGGGGCAGAAGGGGCCAACGACACCATTTGGGCCGTGGCGATGCGGAACGAGGCGTCGATGATGGACGTGCAGAACATCCAAGAGCGGTGGATAGATGAGAAGGAGGAATATGACCGGCTGGAGCGGGAGGCCGAAGAGGAGCAGGCAAGGCTTGCGGAAGAGCAGGCAATGGAACTGGATGGAGATGCGCCGGCCGCTTCCGCGCCCGCACCAGCTGAGATGGATCCTGATTTTGGAGATATGTCGATACCTTCAAATAGCGGGATCAAGGTGGTTAGAAAATAATGATACCCCACGTTTTCGCCCTCGTCCATCGTCTTCGTCCATGGCGTCCCTCGACTCTGGGCCCTCTCCCTCCAGATCCACAACATCAAAGACAGGCTTGTCTTGCTGTAGGCGTAGGAGCGACGCGCTTTGACTCGCGCCGTCTGCGTATTGTCTCGCAGCCAGGATTAGCTGCCTCGCCTGGCGAATCGCTTCTTCCTCGACCTTGCGAATCGTGCCGCTCACGCGAACAACGCGAAAGATGCACGCACGCCCGCCCTTGACGGGGACATGGTCCATACACGTCAAGGCCGACCACAGCATCTGGTAGTGAGCTCTGGGACATCTCAGAATAAAGGTCGACGTGGCCAGCGACAGATACTTGACTACAAGCAAGACGGGCTTCAAGTCAACAGAGCAGCAAAGAATGATTTTTAAAAAAAACGAACAAAAGATTTTTTTTTTTTTTTTTCAATGACTTGTAACAGGTGCCACCACGTACCAGACAGAGTGCCCTCAAACGCGCCCAGGCCACAGTCCCCAAACAGCAGGCCAACTTCGGCTTTGATGCCCCTCAAGAGAGCTTGCGGCGTCACCTTGTCCACCGTGGGCTGGTGCTGGGAGACGAGGTCAGGAACGCGGGCCGCGGATGTTCCCGTGTCGGGGGGGTATAGAATGTTGACGAGCAGGTACCGCTCTTTGATGCGGACCATTGCCGACGAGTCTTTGGGGTGTGCGTGCGTGCGTGCGTGCGTGCGTGTGTGTGTGATGCGTGATGCGTGATGCGTGATGCTGGTCGTGCGAAGGGAGGTGCGACGATAGCAAGACAAGACACAAAATTGGAGGTTGGATGGATCAAAGGTCGATCGATGTGGGGCCGATAAGAAGCTCGCTCTCAACGACAGCAGTAGGTTTCATCATGATAACTTACCATCATGATGACTCCTTAAAAAAACAAAAAGAAAACAGAACCTTATTGTCGTAAGAAAAAAAAAAGGGGGGGAACAAAACAGAAAAACTCCTTCCTCATCATCACGCAAAACCGTCGTTCCCTCCCTCCACCCACAGATTCCCAAATGGATCACCAGCCCCTCACGGCAGCGCTGTTAATCGTCTCCACGACAGCCGCCGCCGATCCCGCCGCCGATGCATCCGCCTCCGTCCTGCGGGACGTCCTGCTGGCCGAGGACGGAGCCGGAGCCGGAGCCGGAGCCGGAGCCGGAGCCGGAGGGCCCAAGTGGACCGTCGTGGCCGAGAGCATCGTGGCGGACGAGGTGCTCGCGATCCAGAGGCAGGTCATGCAGTGGGCTGATGGGCCCGAGGCGCCCGGCTTGATCGTCACGACGGGCGGGACGGGGTTCGCCACGACGGATGGCACGCCCGAGGTGAGCCGCCATTTCGGTTTTTTCTTTTTTTTGTGTCTCCTTTCTCAGAGATGAAAAAGACATGGAGGAGAGAAGAGAAGGGGGGGAAGGGAGAGAGAAGGAGAAAGAGAATGCATGTGTTCGGTCAACTTCCCCCTGACGCCGCAAAAAGGCCATCATCCCGCTCCTCCACAAGCAGGCACCCGGACTGGTCCATGCCATGCTGTCTGCGTCCCTGGCCGTCACGCCGTGTATGTCAAAGCCGATTCTTCTGCGTCTGCGTCTTCGTCTCCGTCTCCCCCTTTCTTTCCGGGACAAAGACGGGGTTGTGTTGTCTCATCAGGAACAGAGTCAGCTGCTGACACGGACCGCTTCACAGTCGCCATGATGTCCCGTCCGGCCGCGGGCGTGCGACACAAGTCCCTCGTCGTCACCCTCCCGGGCTCGCCCAAGGGCGCGCGCGAGAACCTCCAGGCCATCATCAAGACCCTCCCGCATGCCTGCCTCCAGGCTTCGGGCGCCGACTCACGCGCGCTGCACGCCGGAGGTGTGAGGAAACTCGAGGCGGACGCGGGGATCGGCGCCGGCGCCGGCGCGTCCCAGGACCACCACCGCCATCACGGCGGACATGGCTGTAGCCATGCCACGCACGGCAACCTCGTTCGGCACACAAGGCCCGACGGCGCTCTCTTGTCCAACGACCCCTCTCTGGGGCCGAGCGGCCGGCATCGCGAGTCGCCCTACCCCATGCTGTCCGTGGACGGCGCCCTGGCCCTCATATCCGCGCACACGCCCCCGCCCGAGATTCACACCCGCCCCGTCGTCGTCGACGACAGCATCATCAACGCCGTCCTGGCCGAAGACGTGACCGCGCAGGAGAGCGTGCCAGCATTCCGCGCCAGCATGGTGGACGGCTACGCGGTCGTGGTCCCCCCGGACGGCCTCGTCAAGGGCGTCTTCCCCGTCGCGGCCGTCTCCCACGCCCAGGGCGCCGGCCCGGGCCCCGTCCCCGCCGTCCAGCCCCTCCAGCAGG
>SRQA01000337.1:0-25483 GCA_018360365.1 Claviceps citrina | reverse complement strand
TCCGAGGACGGGGCCGCGTCTTGCTCGGTGCTCGTCGCCGTCGCCGTCGCCGTCGCCGCCGCCGCCGCCGCCGTTCCCACCGTCTGGTACCCCGGCAAGGTGCGCTCCGGTCCCCACGACAGGATCGTCGAGGCGGGCGTCCTGGCCACGTTGCCGGTCCCGTCGAGGAAGACGCCCCTCTTCTGGACGCAGCACTGCGGGCCGTCCGAGTCGCAGCAGTAGGAGCCGTCGAGGCAGACGACGACGTGGGGGAACGTGCGCGTCTCGTCTGGAGGAGGAGAAGAGTTTCAGCAGATTTATATCTACGCGCAAATCGTGGCACCTTCGGCCGTTACGTTACGACTCACTCTCGCGGCAGATCTGCGCACACTCGCCCCTGCCCCAAGGCCTGACCGCACAGGGACCCCTGACGAAGAAGTTGTCCCCGGCCTTCTTGCACAGCCGGTTCGAGTAGCAGGTCGAGTCGGCGCCGCAGCAGGCGTCGGAGCCGGGACACCGCGTGTTGCCGTGCCAGGACGTCCCGTTGTAGGCGTAGCAGGTGCGGAGGTCAAAGAGGCCGCGTGTGGTTGTCGTTGTCGTTGTGGTTGTGGTTGTCGCCGCCGCTTCTGCCGCTTCTGCTGCTTCTGCTGCTGCTGCTCTTGTCGCGGCAAGCATGGCGGAGGCGGCGGCGGCGGCGAGGAGGCGCGCGGCTGGTGCGGTTCTGCGTCGCTTCATTTGTGCTGGATGGGATGGGCTGCTGCTGCTGTTGATGCTGCTGCTGCTGCTGCTGTTGTTGTTGTTGTTGTTGTTGACGAAGAGAAAGGCAAAAGGTCAGAGTAAGAAATTGCCCCGGGCCGCGAGACGGACAAATCCGTCAGGCGAAAAAGACGCATCCAGACATACATGCATATACACCGTCTCCAGACATGCACGCGTGGCTGACATCAGCGAGACGGCGGCGAGACGGGATGCAACGACGATCCCAGTGCGTGTGAGCGTGCATGACAAACATTTCGCCGAAGCATGACAGGGGTTTCCTGTCCCATTTCCTTCGAGCAAACGAGCAAGGATGGACCTGCACTGCTCTGCATATGCATGCAAAGAAGTGAAGAAAGCTGCCTGAAAAAGGCACATTATCGCTGGCATGCTCTCTCGCCTGCAACATCCAACATCCAATATTCTCGGAGACTCTTTTTGCTCAGCAAAACACGGCCAGCCTCGAAATCCGCGCTCCTTGCCCAGTCCTTGGTAGATTTCCCTTGCCGCCCATGGCCCAGATCAACCTCGCCCGACTTGCCGTCCATGTGAAAAGCAGAGATGCCGTCAAGATGTCGGCTGGAGATGGCCTGACATGGTCGCGTGCTTTTATTTTCCGGCCGGCGCCCGTCAGAGCCACGGTTTGGACATGGTAGGCGGTGATCAACGCTGTACCTGGCGGCGAACTCTCGTACCGGTGCCCCCGATCGTTCTGTGCCGTGAGACTGTGCATCTGCTTGTCGTGACAGCCAGAATGTCCATCGAAAACGGCCATCATGATCCAGAATGGTCGCCTGTGGAACGATTCGCTTGTCCGGCAGAGCCGCAGGGCGGGGTGAGCGAAAAGTGAGCAGATTGTTCGAGCACCGGCTGTCCTGTCGAAACCGAGTTTGTCCGCGGCGCAATGAGATGAACGGATTCGAATTGCTGAACTGGGTATTTGCATTTGCCCAGGCTTCACCGGTCGTGGGCCTCTGATGGCATCAAGGGCGGTTGTCCAGCGCGGACTGCTCCCACACATGGAGGCGTCAACACGACGTCTAGGACAGGAAGCATGGTGGTAGACGACTGTGCCCGCAGGAACATGTCCCTTGGCACGGTGTCTATGTTTGAAAAAAAAAAAAAAAAAGCTTTACTTTGCGAGAATAACTCGAGATGAGAAAGGAATCACGGTGCAGCTGCCGCAACGCGTGGGATATACGATATACGTTGAGAATGTTGAGAAAGGGAGAATGCGACTACAAGGCCATCCCGCATCCGGCTAGCTTCGCTGCACTGCACTCGGCGCTGTTTTCTGCCACACTCACTCGGAATGTTTGCGTCTGCGTTCCAGCCTTTACCCTTTCCGAACCACCAGAAGCGAAGCCACTTGTGGCGCGATGCGGGCAGCCTCATCTTCGTCATGTTTGTGTACAAGCCTCAGGTCGGCCTCTTTTTGTCGTCACAACAAGGAAAAGGACAGTTGTCGACCAGGTGTCTTGCAACTGGCAGGCAGATTCCTGCACTGGCAGCCGTCGGCCGCCTTCTCCTTGCTTCTCTTTCTCTCTTGTCTCAGGAGGGAGGTGCTACTAGTAGGTGCAGTGCATCTTTGCTCCTTCCTGTTTTGCTTGCTTGTTTGTTTTTCTTTTCCCTTTCCTTCCTCCACGCAATAACGCTCCGTTCCGTGCCAACATACTGTACCTACCTACTCGGTACCTATAACCTACCCAGTACTGTTCAAGGTAGTAGGTACCTAGTAGGTACCTCACCAATAGCACAACCTCTCTTGGCACCGCCCCAGGAACGAGAGCTCAGGGCCTTCGAGATTCAAAAACGGCACAAATTTCCGAGAGCAGAAAGATTGACCCCAGGATGGACGGCGATTCCGCGCGACACGGGCCCGACGCCCTGGTGCCTGAGCTGCGCATCCTCGAGGTGATGAAGACTGTGCAGTCGGAGAAAGAAAACGACGCAAGGGAGCAGTCCTCGGACGGACCGGAAAACCAGGAAACCAGCGCCACGGCCTCCCCGCGGGGCGACCAAGGCGGCCAAGGCGGCCAGGAAGCCAAAGATGTCGCCTCGCCACCATCCGAGGAAAATGTTGCCCCCCGCGATGATGGCCAGGAAAGTCCCGAGGCAGGAGTGGCAAGCACGGCAGCGAGCGCGGGGCCTGGCTCGAAAAGATCCCGAAAGCGTGCCTATCAGAAGCTGGAGGAGGAGGCGGAGGAGATACTGAAGGGCTGGACTCCGACCGGGAATGCTGGCGTCAGCACACGCGGTACCGCTGCCGGAAAGCCGACTCGGGGGCCGGCTGATGGGAAGAGCTCCAAGAGTTCCGACCCCAAGCCAAAAGCAGGACCTCTTCCCAAAGGTCAAGTCGAGCTTGGCGCAGCCACCCGCGGAAAACCGACGAGCACCGGCACAAGACGTGGCGCTCAGCCAAAGCGCGCCAGCAGCAGTCGTCTTGGCCCTCGTCACGGCGCCGCCGAGCCAAAGACGGCCACTCCAGGAAGCGTCCCAAAAGCCCGTCGAGGCCGACCCCCCATGGGCCGTGCCGGGCACGCCTCGAGTGCGGCGGCAGCGTCCGGCAAAGAAACGGAGAGGGCCGGGAAGAAACAGAAACAGGAGGAGGCGTCTGTCCCGACATCGCCGCACGCCAGTCGTGCCACAAAGACGGCTTCGCGGGCTGGGCGAGGCCGAGGAAGAGGAAGAGGTCGGCCGGGAAAGGGACTTTCGGCACCAACAAAGTAGGGCCGGCATTTTCGGAACCCAACGGGCTCGCGACTCGTGGCCGTTTCAAAAGTCACTCATCAGTCAGAGTAGTAGCGACAAACACTCTCCTCCATCAGGGTCGAACAGGACTTTTACAACGGGCTCACAGATGAAGGAGCTGGACACTATTCTGGGGCCCACCACTTTTCTCATCATCGTCGTTGCATAGCTTTTTTTTACCGGGGTACATGTGTGTTTTATGTGTGTGTTTTTTTTTTTTAACCCGCCGTGAACGGGGTTTGGCGGTGTTTAGGTGGGGGCAGGAAAAGTTGCTTTGCTCGGGGGATCTGGATGGTGTGGCGTGCAAAATTGCCGGTGAACAGGGGGCCCATCGCGAGTGGTTCAGACCGTTTAGTTACTACTGGGTTGGTACTCGGTAGGTAGTTACCCATCGAGAAGAGGATGGCGGCAAATCGGGTAGTCTACCGGGGAATAAAAGTGCTTGTCCAAGCTCGTTCCTCGCGCAAAAACTCGAAACAGGGCAAACAGTAAATCTTAAATATCGAGAGACTCAGGTCCAACTGCGCTAGACTCGGCCGTGCTGTACCTGTAGCCGGTGTGAGCGTTGGGGCAGGCGGTGAATAATATCGTCCAAGGTTCAGTCACGTGGGGGCCGAAACCACGTGCTGGCGTGCTTGACTCACCTCCCATCATTGCAGCTCTCCCCGTGGCTTCTTCTTCACCTTGCCCTCGAGCCTGCCGAGCACCCTTTTTTTCTCTTCTTCTTTCGCCCAATCATGAACTGCGGTCCCGCCGCGTGACTAGCAGCCATACGCAGATTCATCGCCTTGCCACTACGCCAGACCCGGCCCTCACCCTCACTCGGCCGCCCATCATTATCTCCAGCCGGGCCACGGCGCCATGTGTACGCGAACCACGCAATGACCCCGACCGTCGAGCAGCCCAAGGCCAAGAAACCGAGGCTTGATGACCCCGGATCCATGGCCGCGCCCAAAGCCAGGACGATTGCCCTGCTCCCTGCCGAGCGGCTCCTGCGGGACCTTGTGCTCGAGTGCGCACAGCACTTCTCCGGGCTTCGCATCTGGATCGCCGGCGGGTGGGTCCGAGACCGTCTGCTCGGCATCCCCTCATCCGACCTCGATCTGGCGCTGAGCAAGGTGACGGGCCGGGACTTCGGCCTCTTCCTCGAGAGCTTCTCCGCCAGGCCCGAGGTCGAGGCCAGGTACCGGCAGAAGGCGGCCGACCTGGGCATTCCGGACGCCAGGTTCAACAGGTTCTACATCGTGGAGAGGAACACGGACAAGTCCAAGAACCTCGAGACGGCGGGTGGCAAGCTCTTCGGCCTGGATGTCGACCTGGTCAATCTCCGGAAGGAGGTCTACGATGGCCAGAGCCGGAACCCTAAGATGGAGTTTGGCACGCCCGAGGAGGACACGTTCCGGCGCGATGCCACCGTCAACGCGCTGCTCTTCGATCTCGAGAAGCAGGAGGTTGTCGATCTCACGGGCAAGGGGCTCGAGGATCTGGATGCGAAGATGATGAGGACGCCTCTCGATCCGCGCCAGACCTTCATGGACGATCCGTTGCGCGTCCTGCGCCTCATCCGCATTGGTAGCAAGCTTGGCTTCGCCATTGACCCGGAGGCGGTGCGTTGCATGAAGGATGAGGAAATACGGCGGGCGCTGGACACAATGATTACGCGCGACAGAGTCAACATCGAAGTGTTCAAGATGATGAAGAGTCGAAACCCGGAGGTCGCTTTCGAGCGCCTGTTCGAGGCCAACCTGTACAATCCCGTCTTCATCCGCCCTCACTCGCCCCTTTTCAAGGCCCTGCAGCCCGAGTGCTCTGTTTCGGGACTACCGGCGCCACAAGAATCACAACAACAGCCACAAAATCAAAAACAGCAATGGCCAGCCACCTGGCCGCGGGCGTACCGGCTTCTCAGTCTTCTACTCAAGGATGGCAGTACCTTGGGCAAGATGGTGCAGTCCGAAACGAACGCAGATCATCTCTGGACCATGGTTGCCTATGCACCCTTCTCCGGCCTGCGACATGGCATGCTCCGACAGGCGGTCGAGGAGGCGGCCATCGCCCTTCGAACCCCGTCCAAGATATCCAAACTCCTAGAGAGCGCACTCAGAAATCTCGACTCAATCCAGGCCGTGGTGAGCGCCGTCGCCGATCGACCAGAGCACCCACCCCCACGGAGCCTCGTCGGCATGGCGATCCGATCCTGGGGCACAACCTGGACCACGCAAGTCACGTACGCCATGCTAGCCCTCGTCGTTTCTCCTTCCCCGCAAACGAGCGGTTCACCCTCCACGCAAAGCGCTCCGGCCGGGGTTGATGCCGATGCCGATGCCGGGGATGATGAGACGCCGCACCAAAAGTTGGTCATGCAGAGATACTCCTTGTTTGCCGATTACGTGTGGAACAATGCCCTGCAGGATGCCCACGTCCAGCGGCCGCTGCTGGACGGAAACGAGATCCAACGTCTGTTTGGACTGCACAAAGGGGGCAAGTTTATGAAGACGGCGCTCGATGGTCTTGCGGAGTGGCAGTTTGACCACCCCGAGAGTGGCGCCGAGGAGGCCAAGGCGTGGCTTCTTGGCCGGCGGGAGGAGCTGGGTATCCCCGAGGGTGGTAAAGGCCGCGATTGATGTGTGAGGAAAGGGGGAATGGCTGTGTGCTTAGTAGAGGGCGTTTTTTATTTTTCCTTTTTTTTTTTTCCTCAAGCATTAAACGAGACATCCGCAATGGTGCTGGCTCGTATATAGACGAAAGATGTATGCTGTGCGCGTTGTTATGTTCCCCTTTTCAGGTCTACCTTGCTGCTTGCGTTTGCGCAACACGTGCATGCTCTGCCCCGTGATTTTGTTGAGCAGCTAGCCTGCTAGGTTGTTTGTTCAATGGCTCGACCGCGACTCATGTCGTGTTTGCAGTGTTTTGTTTGGGGTTTGCTGGTTTGTTGTTTTATGAGGTTGAGCTGCGGGATGGGGATAGACAGAGGAAGAAGAAGAGAGGAAGGTGTATTAACCCTAGAAAATGAAAGAGTTCATAACAAGCAATATATCATTACAAATGAAGAGGAAGAGGAAAACTTTTCTCTTCTTAGAAAGGAAAAAAGAAATTCTGAATTATTAAACAAATATGAATAGATCAAGATAAGGACATTCTAGCTTGCATGCCATCCGTGCGTGGAGGTATACGTACATGAGCAAACCGTGATGCGGGAATGCGAGCTGGCCGGCCGAAGACGGGCTCCATTGCAGCCATGCATGCGGGGTGCTTGCGCAACGAGTCGGATGCCTGATCAGAACGGGGTCATGCAAGATTCAGCCCGTCAAAGAAAGAAAGAACGGGCTTGCTGCAAGGGGCGCTGTATCCGGCATCGGTTTGAAGCGGCTTCGTTTGCGCCGGGCCGGAGCATCGCGCATCGCGCTTGGAGGGGGCGGCCGGCAGGTTTGGAAGATTCTGAGTTGCGGCTTGTCCAAAAGGGGACTAGCGTGGTCGGTGGTCGGTGGTCGGTGGTCGGTGGTCGGTGGTGTCTGTGGTCACTGGTCTGTGGTTGTCTCTGGGTGGGTGGTGTGCAACGGTGAGCCTCTCTTGAATCCAGTCTGCAATGTGGGTTGAGATGGAAGACGAGAGATGAAAGATGATGGCATGGAGGTGAAAGAGAATGATTGGATGACAAAGAGAGCTGCAACGGCAGGAGGTGCCGCGACGCCTGCCACCTCCACAGACTGAATCCCCATCGGCATCTGTCCTGCCCGTCAAGACCCGCCAACATCTGCCAACGGCCGCCGCAGCCATGGCCCGAGGAAGAGGAAGGTGCATCTGGGCAGGGACGCAGGGAAGTCACCTGCAGGAACAGCAGAAAACTGGCAGGTAGAGAAATAAGTCCACGACCGGCTCTTCGGTCCGTGCTGGCCATATTTGCTCACGGCATGGAATCAGCTTTGCACCAAACACACACGATGCATCCCGCTCCGAACGGTGCAGCTCTTCTCGACAACGGCCGGTCCTGAGCAGATCCGCACCTGATATCGATATTCACTCGTCACGACATCAGGGCCGCTGCTCCTGCTCCTGCTCCTGCTACCTCGCAAGGTAGCCTGGCTACCCATTCATTCATTCACTTTCACTTCTGCTCGCCAGCTGACTTCCGTCAGTCCACCCGCCACCAACCGAAAAGCCCACCATGTCGCTTTCACCTTCACAGCCCGGAAAGCCACGTTTTTTTTTTCCCACGCGTAGCTACGCGTCTCTCGTTTACAGCACAATGTGTTTGTTTTTGCTCGTTCCGTCTCAACACCGTTTTGCAGCGCGACGTTTTGTTTTTGTTTTCGTCCTTGTTCTTCTTCACCTCATACCTTGGAGCCTTTGTTCAACCAAAAGTTTCTCGCCAACATCTATAACACTGTCATCCAACGTTTAAAAATTGGGCTTTCTTCTTCTTTTTGAATTTGCTGTGTCTGCACTTTACAGGAGAAAGATGGCATGTACCGGACTCAAAAGCGGTATGTCTCATGAGGAGGCAGCTTCGAGTGGTGAGAAGTGTTGCCCTTCCTCCATTCTCTCTCTCTCTCTTGTTCGATATACATTGTTGATCTGACTCGAGCTTGAACAGAAGACGTGAAGCCTGCTTCGAATAATTGCTCTGCGTCGAGGGCGGCATCTACGGGGAGGGACTGGCTCACCAATGTAGATGCTCCGGCTGGATTCGAATTCAACCGGAGCCTTGGTAGTCTTTTCAACTGGGATCAGTTCCGGGCTGGCTTGCTGCCATCTACCGCCCCCGTTGCTCCTGCTCCTGTGCCGCCAGCAGAGACTCTGGCTTCAGCCTCATCTTCAGCCGTATCACGCCCAGCAACAAGGTCAACCTCGACGTCAAATGGGGCATTATATCCGTCTGTTCTTGATGCACAGAAACTTGTCTCACGTCCTTTGGGACCCAAACATGACGACTTGGTCTGTCGTCGAGGCGAGCTCCAATCTCACAGCTTGAACAATATCAACCCGCCGGCTTCAACGGTGACCAAGCTTCACCCAACAGCTTCCTCCAACGGGACACCACTGGCTCAGACACACCATTTTGCTGAGCTTCAGTCTCAGAATACGACGAGCTTTAGCTCCTCTGCTTTAGTAATGAACAAGGGACCTCGTCAGCAGCAGTTCTCCAACGGCGCGATACTACCTCATAATCATCATCACTTCTTGCCATCGCCTGGGGCCAGTCCCTCCCGAAAGCGCTCGCTCAACGACCTGGCTACGTACAATGCCCCTCCCACTCGCATCACTCGCCCCAGATCCATCCCCTTGCGTCAGGCATCGCGCTTCATGCCGCCCGGTCTCATTCCATTAAATCCCCTCAGCGACTTCAGAAACGCCCTCCAACTTCAACCAGTCGCGCATTCCCCCAACTTCTACAACAACAACAAGAACAGCAGCAGCAGCAGCAGCAGCAGCAGCAGCAACAGCAACATACACAATAACAACCTCCTCAGCAACACCCCCCATCCCACCGCCGAACCGAGATTCGTCCCTATGCTCTCCATCACCCGGCCCGACCGTACAGGCAGGGACTTTACCCCCTTCCTCCAGCAAAGCACTCACCATGCCCTATACCCTCTCAAGTTCTCCCCGCGCTATCATGGAATGCACACCGAGAACAACGCCAGCATGGAGCACCTTCCCCCCGAGCAAAACTGCGCGCTCTGGCTCACAAACCTCCCGCCCGATATCCGCGAGCGAGAGCTTCTATCCTGCATCCGTAACATGGGCCGCATCTACGCCACATATATCAACTACCCCGACGGCCACGCCCACGCCACATCCGCCGCCAAACTGGTCTTCTTCAGGCCCGAGGCAGCCCAGAAACTACTCGCTCACTGTACACTGGTGAAGCCAATGGTTATACGGGGCCACCATGTCAAAATCGCGCTCAACAGAATCAAGTACGCCAAGAACAGTATGGAAAACGGCGAATCACGCGTCTTGATCATCACGGGACACAAGAACTTCGTCAACGAGACTAGTCTCATGGCGTATTTCGAAGCTAGGTTTCAGTTTCAAATCGACGAGGTGGCGACCTTGATCACGCACAAGGAGCGCGCGGTGGTGGAGTTCAAGTTTGGAAGTTATCGATGCCAGGCGCAGATGGGCATGAAGGCTCTGCTGCTGGACAGACCGGCGGGTCTCGAGATGGTTGAGTATGGAGCTGATCCCTGCGAGGTTGGCAGCGAGGTGACGTCCTTTACTGTGGCTGGGGAGCGCATCCAGGGCCGCGGGCTCCTGCTCAAGGAGTCGGTGGGGAGTTAGGTGGAAGGTATGTTGTATGCTGCAAAGGTGTTGGATTGTCGTGAGGGGCGCGGAAGAAGCCCACGCCTATGTTGGAAACCATTTTTGAAATGAGAGCTTGGCCGTGAAATGGAATGTGCTCAAACGAACAAGGTACGCGAATCTTGGGTCACAGGGGACCAGGTTTTTTTTTTTAATGCATGGATTCCTTTTTCCTTTGCTATTTCTTCTTCTTCTTCTTCCCTTGTCTCCTTGTCATAACACGTGCAGATGAGACGATGCCATGGAAGTGTAGGTCTGCGGCTAAGGTGGGAAAAGGACGCGCCACCAAAGTCAAAATCAACACTAGTGTCTTTTTTCTTTTTTCTCTTTTTTTCTTTGCTTAACCCTATTTTTTATCTTTTTCTTCTTCTTCTTTTTCTTTTTCTTTCTTCTTTCTTCTTTCTTCTTTTATCTTTTATTTTATTTTTTTCTTCCTCTTTTACTCCTTTTTTTTTCATCCTTTTCATCCTTTTTTCCTTTTTTTCCTTTTTTATTTTTCTCACTTGACAACTTGGCCACTTGGCCACTTGGCCATTTTCACTTTGGCCACTTGTCCACTGGTCCACCTGGCCACCTTGCCACTCAACAAGCTCGGCCGGCGTCTGGAGCACCCACCTCCACGGAGACGGTCAAGCGAACGCCCGAGAGTTTTAGCGTTTAGCCCACATGTACATGGCCCGCTCTTCGGGCATGGCAGATCGTGTCGGGCCTGAAATAGGGCTGATGTGCGGAAGGTGCGTGGGCCGAGAGGTGAATTTCGTTTCTTTTTCTTTTATTTTGTGGATGGAATTCGCGGGTGGAGGAGGAGAGGAGGAGAAATACAATGCTGTAGCTGTTGTTTCTTTCTTTTTTTTTTTGCTTTTCAAAATTGGATCAATGGTCCATTTCTGTGCGGCACAGGATACAATACCGGGAGTTGTTGAGTAAGCATTGGTCTGTAGACAGCTACCTAGCTGACCAAGCCTCTTGATTGAATCTACTATACTATTCGCCTACGCCAAAGAGGGGCCAAGAGGAAAAAGATGAATAAATAGATAAAAAGTCCTTCCAGACAAGCTCTTGGCGCCATCCGACTCTCTACGCAGAAGCACAATGTCCACCGTCAACTCTCAGGTCCGCGCCATGCATAAAGGCGGCGCCCTCAGACAAGAGGAACACGGCCGGCGACTTGAGATCCTCCGGGACGCCAAACCGTCCAAGTAGGGCGCCAGCTCGCCATTTCTGCTCCACCTCGGGGCTGTCGATGAGGAGTCGCTCCATCATGGGGGTCCTGATGTACTGTTTTGTGTGTGTGTGTGCGTGGTGCGTAAGAAAAGGGTGAAACGACAGCAAAAGTTGAAATATAAAAAAGGAGAGGGAGGGGCTCGCTCTGATGTAAAACAGAAGGGAAATAAACGTACGCCTGGGGAAATGGTATTGACTCGGATGCCGTACTGTCCCCATTCTTGGGCCAGTGAGCGACACATCTGCTGGACGGCTGCCTTGCTCGTGTTGTATGCCGTGCAATTGATTCCCTTTTTTTTTTTTTTTTTTTTTTGAAAAGGGAGGCATAAAGGGGTTAGATAAAAAAGGATCACGGACTCGGGTATCAGACAGAGTTTCTTTTCTTTCTTCTTTCAATATCTTCCCTTCTGGTTTTTCACATTTATACAAAGACTCACCCTGTTGGCAATATTCCCAGACATGCTCGCAATGATGACGATGCTGCCCGGCCGTGAACCCCGATGCAGGATCCTCGCCGCGTACTTGCACGTGTTGAAGACGCCCATGACATTGACCCTGAGGACCCTCTCAAAGTCCTCCATGGGGTAGTCCAGCGCGGCAATCGTCTGCTGGACGCCGGCGCAGGCGATTGTGCCCCAGAAGGGACAGCCCCGTGCCTCTGCGTCGGCAGCCACCGTTTCCATGACGAGCTCGACGTCAGTCTCATCTGTTACATCGCAGCGGTGGTAGGAAGCAGCCACTGGATGACGTAGCGAGGCAAGGCTCTGAAGTGCAGCCCATTTCTCGGGCGCCGGCGCTGCGAGAACATCCAGACAGGCGACGCTGCCGCCAGCTTCCACGACGGCCATGGCCAGACAGATACCGATGCCACCGGCGGCGCCTGTGATGGCCACGGTCTTGCCTGCTAGGGAGAGGAGGGCCGGCGTGGACATGGTTGATGTCGCCGCCGGGGTGTCTAGCTCGCCGTGGTTAGTAGCAGTTCAAGCCAGTGTCTAGAGAAAATTCACACGAAGCTTACCAGAAGTCTCCATCATCCGTGAAACTATCCTAGCAACCAAGAAGGCCTGTACATTCGATGCGAGGGAAACCCAGCAGGAGCATGTAAAACCTTTTTGCTTGATGGCAAGAGAGAGGCGGGCATCCGAGACGATGGATGCCAGCTTCACATTTTGCCACTTTTTACCCCTCTTGGGCTTGCGTGTGAGGCGTTTTGTGATTTGCCATTTGGGGATTTGTGTGGCGTGGCTGTCTGCTGGGTCCTTTGTCCCTGTGTCCCTGTGTCCCTGCGTCCCTGCGTGCCTAGGTGCCTTTGTATGCAGCTCCTGAATTGTGGCCGTCGAGGATCATCTGATGATGATGGATGCGTCTACTTTGTGTGTCTGAAAAACATGTCTTGGACTGCAAAGGCAACGGGAATTGTCGTGATTGATGCTAGGAATGGGAAGCGAGAAAGTCGTCATTCTTTTGGATCATTTGACTTGCCAAAACACAATGGGCAGGAAGGCACCCGGTGCGGTCACAGAAATGGGAAGGAACGATGCCGTGGGCACGAATCGAACGAAACAAAATCAAACCAAATTGCCTACTGCTAGATTAGTACTAGATAGGGAGGTAGTAGGTGGGTAGTAGATGAATAGAAATCAATGCGAGTCCGGCCATTCTCATCATGCTTGATGGCAGAACACAAAAGCTACCAGTTTGAAGGCGACACATGCAAACTTTACGAGCGACGACGTAGTACGCGGTGATTGCACAGAAACCTGCATCTTTGACTACTCTACTTTGAAAATGACGCCATTCCCACAGCTTTCCATTGCGGCCAGGAAAGTCTTTTTCCCCAGCCGCCGAGTGTGACCCGCTCGGAGCTGAGAGCTGAAGTACATGTAAAACCGGTACGTCAGCATGGCCCTTGGAACGACAAAGCCTGATTTCCAACACACGAGTTGCCCATTTTGACTTGTCAAAGTCGCTGTGTCTGACATCTCTGACATCCGCTTGCAGACAGGCATATGGAGCGAGTGCGAAACAAAAAATGAATAACTACACTGGGAGGGCGATATGTCGATTTCTGAGGATGGGAAAGGAGGAGAGTTGAAGAGCACGCCATGGTACCAGTATCTCCAACGGGTTGACGATTTTCATAACGGGAACAAGTGTCCCATTTGACATGCAACCTTTGATTTTCAAACACTGTACAGGCCATCTTCGCTAGAGCCCAAGGACATACCTCGCTAGCTTGGCTGTCCAGACATGATCGGCCAACTGAAAGGGAATAGGGTTACAAGCAGACACAAAGTTTGAATTTCAAAAAGTCAAGCTCAAAGTATGTGCACGGCATACATGGGCAAGAAACTGACGGCCTTCGAATGGGGAGTCCAGGCTAACGAGGCTTGCTTTCAGGAAACCTACCGAACACACGATACCTTGTGGCTTTTTTCGTGCCTTCTTCGCGAGGAAACGAAACTTTGGCACCGCTTCATGCCATTACTGGCTTGGAACTAAGCCAGGGACAGGGCGCGCCAACCAGCAGCACGTGCGGAGAAACCGGCAGTACGAGCCGATCTACTCCAGGCCGGAGCACACAGATCGAATACGCTAAAAGGTCATCGAGGTGTCCCCACGAATACAAAAAGGAGCGTCTTGGCCCTGATACTTGCGGCCGCAGTGTCTGACATCTTTCTCTGCTGCTCTATCAAGCCGAATGACTAGAACGTTGCAAGCCATCGACTTACATCCTCCCCGTCCCTGTTCCATCTCTCTTTCCCGCCGCCACCCCGGGAGACACCGAGTCCGACTTCCTTCCCGTTCATCGGTTCATCATCAGATATCAGAGAAACACGTCAACAAGTCATTGATATCTAGCCCCGTCTGTTCAATTTCTGTTCTCCGCCATCCATCACCCGCCCCACGCCCCCTTTCTCGATAGACATAGCATACCTTACCTAGTAGTATGTACCACTATATGTAATACATTTGGGTGTATACGTATATATTTATTCAGACTTCTAGCCATCTGGATATATATTTCAACAGCAGGAGTCCTTGACATTTCACCATTCAATCATTCAATAATTCAACAACGCCAAGCTCTCTGAAGACCAGCCCGAAGCAGCCATGTCGTCGTCGGCCGACCTCAAGAGACGAGATGAATTGTGGCAGGCGTTTCTAGACCGCAACGGTCTGCAGATGCTGTGGTCGGCGATTCCCGAAACGGAACAGAAAAGATACAGACAGATTGTGGAGGATCTCGAGGCCGAGGACGAAGTCCGACGCATGTCGGAGAAGATGATAGTCGAGGAGCGGCGGAAATGGGCCGTTAGGAGCAGACTCTGGGCTCCTCGACGCCGCGAACGGTGCCAAGGCAGTCTGGATGCGCTCTTTAAGGCGGCCGACATGGTGCAGCTTGCATGGGCGAAGCGCGTCCACCAGAAGGCCGCCTTCGACAGAGCGCACCGCGCGTGCGCAGAAGGGACTGGCCGCTCCCGCTGGATCCGCCTCGGTGACTCGCTGGTCGATGATGACGGTGCCCGGAAGAAGGTGGTGCATGCCACGCTTCACCAGTCGAGGTACTACTTTGGCAATCCCGGCGGCAGGTACATCTTCCGCCACGCAACGCCGGAGAAGCACCCCAACGAGGCGTCATCAGGCGCTGATATGGGCGGTTACTGGCATGATGCATCCTGGGAGCGGCTCTTGCAGGTCAACGAGGACGAGCTTCCTGGCAGCTACAAATTCTGCGGCATCGTGCCCAGAACGATGAAGGAGCACACGGCCAGGTTTGCCATCATCTGCCCAAAGGTGATGCGGCTGCTTGGCAGTCTCATCTTGTTCTACAACAGCATCAGCCACGGCAACGGCAACGGCAACGGCAACGGCAACGAAATGGACAACGATGACAAAAACGACAACGCCGACAATCATAATCATAATGACAGCAATGGACACAGCAACAATCATAATCATATCAGCAGCAATGGACACAACAACAACTACCACTACAGAATGGGCGACGAGCAGATGGAGCTGCTGCTCGCCACGTTTCCAGAAACGGCCACCTCTGTCACGCCATTCCAGCTGGTCAACCTCATGCGCATGTGGGATCAGCTGCCGACCGACGACGATGAGGAAGCCCGCGGTTGGATGCACGAGAAGGCGAGAAACCACCCGCTGGTTCTCGAGTGCGCATCCTTGCTCTTTACGATCGGCAAGGTGGCACAAGGCTTCCTCTGGCGGCTATGGCCTGTTGCTTACACCATGTATCTGGCCACGGGGTGGCAGGCCTCCTCATTAGTGAATGCCTACGACGCGATGCTCGAACAGGAGGCCATGATTGAGCTGCTTCAGAAGAAGAACGTGGAGCAGTGCATTTTGATTAGCAGTGAGATACAAGAGGTATGTCGACTCTCGAGTGGTGGTGGTGGTGGTGGTGGTCGTCGTCGTCGTCGCTCCCCATGTTCCCCCATTTTTCCACATTGGGCAATTCAACCGGCGGAATTATTGTTATTCCGCGCAGCTCGCGAACCCAAAAGCTAAAGCTAACCTCTTTTCTTTTTCTTTTTTGCCTGGCCCCTAGGACATCCATACCTTTTTCCAAGATCGTCGATTCAAAGTCGACCCCTTGCACCCGCTCAATCGCTTCAAACACATCGACGTTCGACCGACGTTGGACGAGCTTGAAAAACTCTTGCAGCTGGACGACGACGACGACGACACCGTAACCGACTCTGAGCTTTCGCATCCTTTGGATTCCAACGTCAGGCTCTCGGAATCTCCAGACCCCGAATCTGAGTTGTACAAGTATCTTTCATCGCCTGCTCTCCCGAGGGCTTCCTCCACTCAGCTCGTTGATCGTTGGTTGTCTGATTTCTGGGATCCGGAAAAGACTGACGTCTGGAATCCGCCATATCCTTGGTCCGACGCGGAGGATTGTGGGAGCGAGACGACAGAGACGCTGGGCGGCGACGAAATTATCGAAGAATCAGACGAAGCAGCCGAGGAACAGCAAGAGGATACTGACTCCAGCGACTCCTCGCTCAACTCAGAGCGAAAGCCAACTCACGCAGCTAAGCGCCGGCGCAGATTCTCTTCAGAATCTTACACCTCTCTCCAATCGCCGAAAGAAGCGAATCCGACGAAAAAACCGTCGAGACGGTCGAAAGCTGTCAAGTGTCGATAGACCACTCCGGCGACACGACACAATGGCCTCCATCCTCTCCCTCACCAGCCTCTTTGGCAAGCAAACACGCATCCAGGCCACCACCATGACTACCGCCGCCGCCACCAACACCACCCGCAAGCTCCTCTTCTCCTCCACCACCACAGCCATGGCACGCAAGATGCCGGCCAAACCCACAACAGGCAGCAAGCCCGAGCGCAAGAACCGCACAGCGCCCAAGTCGGAGAACTTCTACCGCATCAAGACGCTCAAGCAGAACATGTTCTCGCCCGCGCCGCCGCCCCTGCGCATGGCGCGGCTGCGTCACCTCCGCCACTGGACGATTCATCGGGCCTGGCAGCTGTTTCGGCGCAAGCAGCACGAGGCGATTGCCAAGGAGAGGCAGCGAATGCACGCCGGCATGTTCAACGCCTGCGAGGAACTGAGGAAGACGGTCGGGCCCGAGGGCCGCGGCGAGGGATACCTGTACAGGGTGGCCATGGAGAAGAAGGGGGTCTGGGGCATCAACGCCGTGCCGATTGAGTATGCGAGGTTTCAGACGGATACTCCTGCCAAGGAGCCTTGGAATCACAACTGGAAGCGATAGATGTGCATTTCCTTTTCCTTTTCTTCTTTTTTTTTTCTTTTGTTCTTTTTTTTTTTTTTTTTGAAAAAGAAGGAATTGAAGGACACGGCGTGGGTCGATGGCCCATTGGCCGTCTTGGCAGTTTACAAAAGTGTATCATTACCAAATGCATCAAGCGTGAAAGACTAGAGCGCTCTGGACTGTATCAAGAGTGAGAACTGGAGAGCTCTGGGCTGTAGAAAGAGAAAACTGAGAGCTTGCACTGTATCACTGCATCAGGATTAAAAACTAGCTTTAGACTCCTCTGGCAGAGGAAGGAAGTTTGTCATGTTCTATTCACGAAGGCGAAGGCGAAGACGAAGACGAAGACGAAAACGAGTGTAATTTATTAATCTAGACAGATTGCTACGTGTCCGTGTCCGTGTCCGTGTCCGTGTCCGTGTCCGTGTCCGTGTCCGATTCACGTCCTCAGACGGGCGCCGGGGGTGTGCCTGCCCTGGAGCATGGCCCGTAGCGTAGCGAGGGATAGTAGACCGAATTAGGTAGGTATATTTCCAGCACGTCCCCTAGAGGTCATTCTCGAGTATATGCATATGTATATATACATATATATATGTATGCAAGTATAGATTGTGTGTGCGTGAGGAGCGGGCGGGGAGGTTCGCAACCGGGAATTCCACCTCTGACTCCTCCTCCGCGCTGGTAGTTGAGTGCGACAGATGAACACGAGCAGGCCAGCTGCTTCGGCGCATGAACCCACCACCAAGAGGAAAAGGGAGGGGGGAAAATAGAAGAGGGGGAGAGTCGATGAGATGAGCTCGCTTGCCTTGGGGAAAAAAAAAAAAAAAAAAAAAAAAAAAAAAAAAAAAAAAAAAAAAGAGACGCGAATGAGAACAAGTTTTGTTGACATGATTTATGTAGATAGGTAGGTAGATAGGTAGGTAGGTATCCAAAACGACCCCGAGTCCGTCGGGTGTGGTGTCCAAGTTGGGGGGGAAATGTCGGGAGGACAGGGGCGGCTTGCTCCGTGTTGATGTTATTGGGACCGAGTACGTCGTGGTGGTGTTCCTTTGTTACAGAACCACACAACAGCCACCGCCTTCGCCTTTCTCAAACGTCAGGAGGGCAGCTCGTGTGGCCGCTTCGAATACGTCGTCGACGCCCTCGCCGCTCAGGCTCGAGCATTCCAGATACCGTTTGGCGCCAACCTCGCGGGCTGCAATCTCTCCGTCATGGGGGGTCAGAAATCGCTGTGACTTCTTTCGCATCTCCTCGACCGCCACTGGGTCTTCTCGGAGATCTTTCTTCAGGCCAACTAGTATGATGGGCACGCCGGCACATAGACGGGTGGCTTCCTCAATCCACTACATTCCTTGTTAGCTGGCATGTTTATGTTTCCGCTCTGTGCGTCCCTGCCGGTGTGCACGAACCTTGTTCTTCACATTGTCCAACGAGTCGGGCATATCGACAGAGAAGCCAACCAAGATGACGTGTGCTTTGGAGTAGGCGAGTGGTCGTAGTCTTTCGTAGTCTTCTTGGCCGGCCGTGTCCCACAAAGCTAATTGGACGGATTTGCCGTCAACCCTGCAATCGGTGACATAGTTTTCGAAGACGGTAGGGATCTGTGCAGACGTGTTAGTCGGGTACTCGGGGGTGCATCGGGGGTGCAACATCGGGGGTCCGTCGGGGTGGCATTGGGGTGTCATCGGTTGTCGAGCGTGCGAGTGTACGGGGTCCTTACATAGCGCTACATTACGACAGACAGACTGGTCAGCTTGAAAGACATGATGACAATGGTAGGTATGCCAGGCCGAGCGGGGACGAACCGTGGGGAAGTATCCGAGGGTGAAGACGCTGAGTAGACTGGTTTTGCCACAAGCGCCATCGCCTATGATGACCAGTTTCCTGCATGGGTTGGCGAATGAGTAAAACGAGCATCACCAGCAAAAGAAAAGAAGACAAATTTGACAAGGCAGCCCGGATTGCGTCGCAGAGAGGAACAGGAACGAGCGGCACGAGCTGGTGGTCAAATCATACCTGCGGATGACGTTTTGAGCACTTGGATTGGCCATGGTGGTCGGCTGCGTGTTTCGTATCAGACCCGCGTTCGAAGAGGGAAGGTCGAGCAAGCTGCTGAGAACGGCCGCGACAAGACCGAATCCTTCCGTCCTTCACTTGGGAACCGGGCTACCGCGAGATGTAAACAAATGACGACAGGCCTTGGCACGGGCCAATGGTCCAGAACAGTATGTCAACGGCGTGTGTTTGAATACCCGCCGACTTTGGCGCGCGAGAACTGTTGAGGGCAGCAGCAGGACTTGTAATGGAAAAGTCTACGCGGAGCAGGAGACTCAAGAGGTTGATGGGCGCCCACCAAAGCACGAGCTGAGAGAAAGAGGCGGAAAGCGGCGGCAGAAGGCTGTCAATTGCACGGAAACAGAAAGACGTCGATGCCGCGAGGAGAGAAATCAGGCTGGAAAACAGACCAGGAGGCGCGCGGGGGGTGACGACGATGCTGAGGAAGTTATCGCACCGAGATGGGCGGCCGAGGATGGAGAGAAGGACGGAGAGGGGGACAGAAACAGAAGCGCGGGAGCTGAGAAATACCGGGAGGAAACCAGCGAGAATCCACACACGGCAACGTCGTTCGGGGAAAGAAAAGGGGAGGGGGGCGACAAGGAGGATCGGAGAATGATGATTTGGGGCAGATGCAGAAAGATGCAGACGCAACGCAGGCAGACGGGATGCCGATGGGGCCGTTGCAGGCTGATTGAGGCGTGGCTTACATAAGCGAGCCCCGGGGGGCCTCCGTTGTCCGTCGTCCGTCTTGGCTCTTCCGTCTTCCACGGCAGGCTGAGGTCAACGATTAAGTGCCGGCTAATGTGCGTATCATGTATCGTGTATCATGTACATGCCCAGCACGTTGACCTGATGCATCAATGTCGAGAGCTCGACGCCCTGTTTCCACCTGTACAACTCGATCCGATGCGACACGAATCGACGCCAGACACAACCGCAGACACAACCAGACACAACCGCAGACACGACCGCAGACACGACCGCAGACACGAGTGACGACGCGGCGAAATGGCCGAACAAAGACCTCGTTTGCCCGCCAATGGCAGTCCCCCAGGCTCCCCAGGCTCCCCCTGGCCGGAGCCCGGCCGCACCAATCGAAGCCGGGCTTGCCAGTTGCATGGCTGCAGAAAACCCATCACAATGTGCCTGAATTGGTTTCCCCCTGTACATCATGACAGGATAAAACGGCCAGACACGCCCGCCCACAGGGCCACAGGGCCACAGCCTGCATGTCTCGATGTCTCGCATGCCTAGGATTCCCCCCCCCCAGGAATCAGGGACGTTGCCGTCATTCATGTGAATCATGTCGCGCCATCCACGCCATCCACGTCCCGCCCTTCATGTCCCTGAGCTCTCTCTCCTTTTCCTGATCTGATGAAACAGGCTCCGAGCTTGGGGCGACAACGTGCTCTGCCATTGCTTTGTCGCATGCGGCGCAGGAACACAACCAACCAGCCCCCCTCATTTTGCTAGCCTGTCAGGCCGTCACTGTGCCACTGCCACATGGGAAACGTTCTGTGCAGTGTGGGCTTTCCTGTGGGGTTGGAAAATTTCAAAGAAGATGAAGAAAAAGCCATGCTGGGGGGCTGTAGATGTCGGATGATAGACACCCCTTGTGTCGTGTTGTGTAACGACAAACACTCCAGGCTCCGGGTCGCAATAAGATTCTTCTAGGCTTCCTATAGCACGAACAGGAACGCTTCCGTCTGACGCGGGACCAATGTTTTTTTTTTTTTTTTTTTCTTCTTTCCTCTTCCCGCATTCCCTCAGGTATATCGGTATCCGGTCATGCCGTTCGAGCGTCTGCCACGGGGAAGCATCGGTGGCGGTCGGCAGTTCAAAAGGGCGTTTGGCCCATGCCGAGGTTCTAGCGGACGGCGAGTGGGACGTGCTGGTCCAACGTGCTGGTCCACGTGCCATGCCAACAGGCTACGCCCCTCGTACATCACGTGATCCCTCACACGACCAGCAAAACAAGGAGAGACGCGGCTTCCGCTCCCCCCACTGGCGTCATTGCTGACCTAATCCTGTGGCTTTCGCCGACGTGGGACACTGGGACCTAAGTGGGTGGTTGTGTGTGGTGTGTGTGCGTGTGCGTGTGTGCGTGCCTCAATTTGACGTGCTGTGTCCCTTGATACCCACCAAACCCTGTTCCGACATCACATCACGCGTTATCATCCATCTTTCCGTCTGTCGCAGGCGAGCCTTCCACTCTGGAGCCGACCTAGACCTGCTTCTACGCGAGCAGACCACGAGCAGACCACGAGCAGACCACATATGCCGCATCGTGTCCGAACAGAGAGAGTCCTGGTATCTGTCCCTCGTCGAGCGGGCCGCCATCCACCCACCACCCTTCGTTGATGGTGTCGCCTTACCACGTGCCGTGAACAAACGAATGATGCCGGCCACGAACCAGAAGTCGGCTCCTCCCACGCCGGCATCGCCTCGGAATACAGCAAAGTATACCAACAAGGATGGCTCAAAGTACATCACTGTGCCCAAGGCTCACTCCGATTCCTCTCAACCCCCCACCCCGACCATGGCCACCAAGCCGTCCAGTCCGCACCCGAATCCGTCCGCCAATCTGGACATGTCCGGACCGCTTGTCAATCGCAAGAAGCAAAAGCGTCGGCAAAAAGCACTGGCCAAGGCTGCTGCCGCCGAGCGAGTGGAGGATGGCCATGCGAACCCCGCATCCGCATCAGCCTCCAACCTGCCATCCGAAACTCGACGCGACGGTCGGGAGGCTGCCTTTAGCGAGGGGGATGGCGAGGGCGAGGACGAGGGAGAGGGCCAGAGGGAGGCTGACAAGACGCCCAATGCCGGCTCATCCTCTTCCCTGACCAACCGGCACCCAAGTCCAAGCCTGGGGGCCAAAACAAAGAAGAACAAGAGGAAGAAGAAGAAGCATGCTGGCGGCTTTGGATATGCTGATGAAGAGTCTTCCGCTCACTTCTCGGGCGCGTGTGTACAAGCCGCAAACCATGCGGGCTCCCGACCATCGGGCATGTCCAGGGACAAGATATGGAGCACGAGCAATCACGAGGAACGGGAGCGCATCAAGCAGTTCTGGCTCGGACTGGGCGAGGACGAGCGCAAGTCACTCGTCAAGGTCGAGAAGGATGCCGTGCTGAAGAAGATGAAGGAGCAGCAAAAGCACACGTGCAGCTGCACCGTCTGCGGCAGGAAACGCACGGCCATCGAGGAGGAGCTGGAGGGCTTGTACGACGCATACTACCTGGAGCTGGAACAGTTCGCCAACCAGGGCGAGGGGCCGCCGATGCTGCCGCCGCCGCCCTCTCGAGACTTTCCCCCCCAGCCGCCACGTCGTCTGCCGTCCCGCTATGCTCCCCAACAGCCGTCTCGCGGCCGCATAGTCGAACACGTGGGCGACGAGGACGAGGACGACGACTGCTTGGACGAGGTCTACAGCGAAGACGAGGTGGACGACGACGAATACAGCGACGACGAACCGCCAGAGCAGTTTCACAACCCCTACGACCGAGACATGACGGATTTCCTGACGTTTGGCAATAGTCTGCAAGTCAAGGGTACGCAGCTCCTTGATTCTCTTCTCAGCGCATATGGTAACATGGACTTAGGCGGCATTCTCACCGTTGCGGATGACCTCCTCAAGAACGACGGCAAGCGCTTCATCGAGATGATGGAGCAGCTGGCGGAACGTCGAATGGCCCGCGAGGAAGACGCGCGAGAGCACTTCTCGCGCGGCTACGGTCATCCCAACGGCTCATACTCCAATCCTCATAATCATCCTCCGCCGGAAGAGGACGAGTTGGAAGACGAGGAAGAGGACGAGGAAGATTATGAGGATAGTCAAGACGAGGAGTATGAGGAGGAAGAGGTATATTCCAATCCTTCCACCATGCCGTCCAAGTTCCATACTGAGTGCTGCTGCCAGGACCAAATGACGGAGGAGCAACGGATGGAGGAGGGCCGGCGCATGTTCCAGATCTTTGCCGCCCGCATGTTTGAGCAGCGGGTGCTGTCGGCGTACAAGGAAAAGGTGGCCAAGGAACGGCAGGACAAGCTGCTGGAGGAGCTCGAGGAGGAGAGCAGGCAGGTGGACCAGCAAAAGGCCAAGAAGGCCAAGACGGCGCAGAAGAAGAAGGACAAGGCGGCGCAGAAGAAGCAGGCCCTGGCCGAGGAGAAGGCGCGCAGGGAGGCCGACAAGGCTGCAGAGGAGGCTGCCCGGCTGGAAGCCGAGCAGAAGAGGATTGCCGAACAGAAGCAGAGGGCCGAGGACAAGCGCAGGCAGAAGGAGGCCCAGAAGAAGGCCGAGGAGGAGGCCCGGCTGAGGAAGGAAGCCGAGCGACTGCGACGCATCCACGAACAACGAGAAAAGCAGGCCGAGCAGGAGAGGAGGGCCCGGGAGGCTCGAGAGCGCGACAAGAAGCTCAAGGACGAGCAGCGCCAGCGGGAGAAGGAGGCTCGGGAGCAGAGAGAACGAGAGGCGCAGGAACGGAGGGAAAAGCAGGAACGCGACAAGAGGGAAAAGGAAGCTCGGGCGGCCAAGTCTCTCCGAGAGGCTCAGGAGGCGGCGGCCCAAAAGGCGAGAGAAGCGAGGGCCAACAACAACAACAAGGACAACACCAACAGCAGCAGCAGCAGCAGCAGCAGCAGCAGCAGCAAGCCCAGTGCCGGCCAAGCGAGCGGCGGCCAAGCGAGCGGCGGTCAAGCGAGCGGCAGCCATTCGCAGCCCATCCAGATTCCCAAACGCGGACAGGCCCCTGCTGTGCCTGCTTTGCCGGCGGCGCTGGCGCAGCATGGCTCGTCGAATCCTGCAAGCTATGCCTCTCCCAAGATGCCGGTGGCCACGCCCGTCTTGCCCAAGGCTCCGACTCCGATACGCGCCCGCGCGCCCTCGCAGCAACAGGATCACAGGCCGGGAAGCTCGGCGGCCTCGCAAGCGGCATCCATGGCCGCCAGCCAGAACGCCTCGCCTCACCCAGGAACACCGATCCAGGGGGTGGGCAGCCCCGGCGGACCGCTGCTGGGACACGACGGGAAAGCCGCCGCCGGTGGTGGTGGTGCTGCTGCTGCTGCTGCTGTTGGCGGTTCGGTCCTGAGCGCTCAACTCCATCAGCTGAATTTGTTGAACCAACAGACGCCCGTCGCGGCGCACAGCAGCATCCTGGCGTCCAAGGTGTCGGGCCACACGCCGCCGTTTCAGATGCCTCCGGCAAGCAGCCTGCAGCCGCCTCCTGGGTTGGCGCCTCATCGACCGCCGGGCTTCTCAAGTCCCATGACGCCGGAGCCCATGTTTGCTCCGTTGGCATTCCGGCCCGGGCCCGCCAACATGATGATCAACAACAGCAACAGCACCAACAACAGCAACAGCGGCAACATGATGATGATGCAGCCTCCGCCTGGTATCAACGGCCCGGCCGCGCGTGGCTTCCCGCCCGGTCCGATGCCTCCGCCGGGGTTTGCGCATTCTCCGGCCGACGCCTTTGCCATGAAACAGCCGTTTCAGCAGATTCCCAAAGACAGCTCCATGCCGGCCCATGCACGCCAGGGCTCTGCCGGCGGCTTCGACAGCCCCGTGGGACAACTGTCGTCCCTGTCGTCCCTGCCGTCCCTGCCGTCCCTGCCGATCGGACGGCCTGCGCCCATCGGACGGCCGGGCAGCCTGTCGCAGGGGCAATCACGGGACGAGGACGAGGACACCAAGCATCTGGGCAGCCGCGTTCTCGTGGACGATGACGAGCCCCTGCCCACGGACATGAACCCCGGGAGTCTACGCAACCAGCCGCCCGGGCCGCGGGGTGGATTCACGGCCAGCCCCTTTCTGGACACGGGATTCAACGCCATGGGACAGAATCCCTGGGGTCCGCCGTCGGCGGCCACGCAGCACTATGCTCCGCCGCCTCCGCCGCCTCCTCCGCCGGGTTTCGCCAACGCAGCCGCGTGGGGGGCGTCGCCCTCGATGCCGAAGATGGCCTCGATATCCTCGATGCCCTCGATGCCCTCGATGCCCTCGCTACCGCCGGGCTTTGGGCTGGGCTCGCCCATTCCGGCTGCGGCCCTGGGCCCGATCTCGATGCGGACGGCGTCGCAGCCCCGTCATGTGGCTGTGCGCTCGATGCTCTGCCAGGCGTGCAAGGACCTGGCCGGGTCGGGCCACTCGGACGCGAACGGCTACATTGATCTCGGCGCGGTCAAGGCCCACATCGAGGGCCAGTCGGGCGACACGAGCATCACCGAACAGGACCTGCTCAACCTGTGCGACACCGAGGGCAACAGCTTCAACGGCGGCGGCACGTTTGACATCAAGCACAGCCGCGGGTCCGTCCCGAGCATGGCCCTGATCCGCTGGGCTCCGGACCCGAGCGACGGGTCCTCCTCCTCGGCGCAGGGCTACCGAGCCGTGGGCGCGCCTGGCGAGATGCGCAGTCCTCTGGCCGGCCACGCGTCTGCGTCTCTGCGCGGGTTTTAGGAGACCCGTCCTCGCTGGAGGCGGGACCGGCGGGCGGAGGAGACTGGGACGCGGGCGACGACGACGACCAGACTGGACTGGAGGGTCCGATCTGCCGACGCAGAAGCCGCGTCCGCGTCGGGGTGGGGGGATGGAATGGACTCCGTGTCCGGCGGTGGCGGTGGCGGTGGCGGACGTGCCTCGAGGGGCG
>SRQA01000336.1:0-25533 GCA_018360365.1 Claviceps citrina | reverse complement strand
CCGCTGGCGGGCCTCGTCCGTCTCGCGCGCCAGCCTCTTGTTGCGCTCAATGTCGGCCCGGTGCCTGGCCTCCCACTCGGCCAGCTGGGCCTCGGCCCGGGCCCTCGCGTCGGCCGGCCCGGAGACGAGGTCGCTCGTCAGGCACTCCACCATGTAGAGGTACTCGTTGTAGTCGTCGAGCGTCTCGAAGTCGTCCTCGACCTTGTTGAACACCTGCGCGACGCGCCGCCGTATGTCTACCTCGCGCTCGACCGCCAGGTCCGCGAAAAAGGCCGTCTTGAAGCCGCGCAGGCGGAGCGTCTTGTGGCAGGTCGCGTACGGGCACTGGTTCGGCCCGTCCTTGAAGATGCGCTCCACGCACGTCTTGCACATGCGGTGGTAGCACTCCGGGTTGATGAGGAACTCCATGTCCCGGTTGAAGTAGCGCGTGGTTTTGCAGACCGGGCATGTCTCGTCCTGGTCGGGCGGTGCGGGCGCGGAGTGCCCTGATTCTGGCGGGGAGTCTCTGTGAAACATTGTTCACTTGTTCTTTTGTCGGCTTCTGCTGCTTCTCTTCTTCTTCTTCGTCTTCTCCTCCTCCTCCTCCTCCTCCTCCTCTTCTTCTTCTCGAGGGAGGTATTTTTCTCTTTTCGGAAAAAGAGAGGAAAAAAAAGAACAAGGGCCTGCCCTGCCGTGTGTCGAAAAAGGCAGATGGAATCGACGGGGGTTGAAAGATGACTTGGGGAAGTGGAAGTCGCACATGCATTTTGTTTCTAATAATAGAGCTTGAGCTTTGTCAGAAACACCTGCCCCCCGCGGGCCCCGCCTTCGATTGCCCCTCCATCCACTTAAACTTCCAGACGGTTCTTTGTGCTCTCGTCTTTCGTTCATCTTACCCGCCTCCACCAACGTTAGCATTACCTTGACCATAACAACAAACAGATAAACAACACAGTTTTCAAATTTCAAAATCACGACATATGGCTGACGTCAAAGGTAAAATATACAATCCCCCCCCTTTTCCGCACCTCATCTTCCACAGCAAGCAAGCAACACCACCACGGGCCCTGAGCCAAGTCGTCCAGCAGCTGCGGCAGCTAGCTAACAGCTTTCGTCTTTTCCCAGAACCCTCGCCCGCCGAGGAAGCGGCAGCTCGCGCCAAAGAGGTGGCCGAGCAAGAGGCTTTGCCCTACAAGTGGCAGCAGCCGAGCATTTCCGAGATCAACATCACATTCACCGTACCCGGAAACATAAAGTCAAGAGATCTCGCCATCGACATCAAGAAGCAGAGCTTGTCTGCGGGCATCAAGGGTCAAGACCCGGTCATCAAGGTACGTAGCATCTGGACATTTGCCAAAACCCCCCCTCTTCCCCCAAGTGTCATTCGCACATAGTCCCGTGGTGCATTTCCCATGTCAACACGTTTTGGAACGATTTTGAAATGATACTTCCCTTCCTATGAACCCCAAGAAGCTCTCGATTTGAAAGCTAAAATGATGAAAAAAGGGCGATCTTCCTCACCCAGTCCACGTCGACGAATCCACCTGGACATTGGCAACAAACCCCGACGGCACAAAGACTGTCGAGATCAACCTCGACAAAGTGAACAAGATGGAATGGTGGGCACACGTCGTCACCTCGGCTCCCACAATCGACATCACAAAGATCCAGCCAGAATCTTCGAAGCTCTCAGATTTGGATGGCGAGACGAGGGGCATGGTTGAGAAGATGATGTATGACCAGAGACAAAAGGAAAAAGGATTGCCGTCTTCGGACGAGCAGAAAAAGATGGACATCTTGAAGAAATTCCAGGAACAACATCCCGAGATGGACTTTAGCAAGGCCAAGATTCAATAAAAAGATTGAATGCGGAGAGGCGGAGAGGGAGGCAAGGAGACGCTCATGCTGAAGGGTGCTCAGCTTTAAAAATACGCCCGCAGAAAAAAAAAACAATGCATTATTCATCTTGATTCAAGAGCATTCGCCGCTCGTTCCAGAAATGCATTCAACTCTCGGACTTGTTGGAGAAGGCCACCCGTAGAGCTCGCTGAGCTGACTTGGTCCGAAATCTGGGCCAAGACGAGGTCAAGGTTGCCCAATTCGGCCGTTCTTTCAGCAGCTTGGGATAGCGCGGGTGCATCTCTACCTTGCTCAACTGCGAGGTCGATGTCATGCATCAGAGCCGAGGCATTGAGCCGGGACTACCATGACGCCCAAAGTGTCAGGCCATATACTGTCTTTGGAAGCACGCATGTTTCTGTCGGAGGAACGGTCTGCAACTCACCAGAGATTTCGTGCTATCAGATTCGTGCTTGATGCGGATCGCGTCCATGCGCAATGCCACCTGCTCTCGCTCGCTTTTCAATCGAATAATCTCGTCTCGAAGCGCAAGCTTTTCTTTTTGCACGTGTTTTAGACGTCGTCGAAGTGAATGCCAATGATTCAAGTGGATTGCCTGATGCTCCCACACACAGCATCAGCCATTTTTCTTGGCCCACAGTACGCGATGGAACTCTGGGGAAGAGGAAAATTCCACCTACATGCTGTAGCAACCGCGAGCTGAGCTCCTCCCGATACGCCTCAATCGCCCTTGTCTTGATCCTACACTCCTTCTTCTTGTCCACATCGTCTGTCCCTGCCGCCAGTTGTTGCAGCTGATCCAGCACCGAAGAGATGACCTCGTCGCATACCTGGGCGAAGACATCCACGACCGTCTCGCCGGCCCTGTTCGCGTACGGAATTTCTTGCTGCAGCTCGTCGTCCTCGTCGCGCTGATAATTGTTGACGATCCTCTGCACCGTGATTTCCACGGCGGCATCGTCGTTTTGCTCGCTGCTTGAGCTGTGGCGTTTCCGTTTGGATCGGGACTGTTGGCTGTGCTGTCTGGACCGGCTGGCTGGTTGCCTTTGCGCGGCGGGGCTCTGGCGTCTCTGCCGATAGGATGATATCTGAGAAATGCTTTCCAGCTCACTTTCGTCATCGGAACCTAGTTCGGTAGATGTGGTCGTGCTCGGCCGGGGACGTTTCTGGCCGATGACGGTGGCAGCTTCTCTGGCGGGAACTTCCACTGCTTCTTCGTCGGACGCTTCTGATTCTTCCGTCACTGGTTCCAAAGATGGTGGTCGTAGTTGTGACGGGTCGGCCTTGTTTATCGGCACCGCTCTCTGTGTCGTTGCTGCTTCGCGTAGGGGAAGGGCGGGAGGGCGAGACAGCCCGGTCGGTCTTGTCGGTCGGGCAAATTTATCGCTTGGACGAGGTCGTCGCGTGGAGGGTGATGATGATGATGCTGCTGCTTCCGGTGTCGAGCTAGACGATATGGCGACCTGACGGGGGAGAGTTTGGCCGATGCTGTCCGCCGCCGGGATGCGCCGTCGATGTCCGCTTCCAGGTTTCTTCGCCGGGCTCTCGGTGACTTCCTCGGTTATTGTCGTGGGAATGCGCGACCTGGCAGAAGAGTGCACACTGGATGGGGGTGCCAAAGCCTCCAACTCGTCGGGTTCGTTGGCCTCTGCTTCGTTTTGGGCCGGCTCTGCGCTCGATCTCGCGATGCTCGCACTGAGCTGTCTGACGAACCGACTCTCCGCCCGGGAGGAGCCCGACCGGCGAACATCGCCAGCGCCAACCTCCGGGCTCGGGCCTCGTTGTGTATGTTCAGCAGGTCCGGCGGGTGAAAGCTCTGCGACGTCGGACTGTCGGCCTGATTGCGCAGTTACGGCGGGCGAACTGGAGCTCTGAGCAGGAGGGACGCCGGCAAGGTCGAAACTGAACGAGATGTCGTCGCCGACATTGACACGCCTAGACTGGGGTGTCAGACTGTTGACGCGAGAATCAAGCGCGCCGATTGGCAAAGGAGAAATACGTACTGCGCGCCTCGGAGTCGTTGATTGAGACGGTCCTCGCGACCTTCCCTGCCTTTTTTGTTTCAATCAGCCAACCGACCAGCTCGAGAGTCAGTAGCAGGGGCAGAACGGGCGCTACCTGTGGCCATTGTGTGGAACTATTGTCTCGAGTGGTCACGTGTGAGAGTCATGATTCCGAGATGCATCCTTGTCGCAAGTGGGAATGATTGCTCTTAGGTGGGCGCTGAAGGTACTTGATGAGACTGGGACTCAACGCGAGGGAGACGCGTCAAGCTGTGACGTCGCGGAGCCTGCGGCGGAACGTGCATGTATTCTCCGAAAGGGTGCCCCACATGGGCTCGCAGCTGCCCCAGCCAGCCAAGCTCGCCCAATCAAATGAAGTTTCAGCTACCCGGCGCTACCGCCTTGTCTCCGTCACCTCTATCTAGCCTCTGGGCTCTCATTGCTCTCATTGCTCTCATCAGCCTCCTCGAAACACGTCCACAAGGTTGACACTTGGCGCCTTGGCAACCTGTCGCCAATCCATCCTCGCGCTGCCACCGATTGCGATCCTTGAACTCTCATCCCGACCTCGCGTAGCCGCCGTCTTCCTTGAAAGCCTTGGTTTCGCCCGCTGCCGTCTCTTTCTCTCCTGCTGAGCAGCTCCGAGTCGCCGGGCCCTGGTCGCTCGAGGCTTGCAGCCATGGTGTCATTTAACGTGAGTAGCCCGGCCACCTTGAGCATTACAAAAAGGAAAGAAAGGAAGAAAGCCTCCATCCTCGGTTCACTCTGCCGTTTGCGATCAATCATGCATGGAAAATCCAACACGACCTGGAACTAGATACTCGCCTCTTGAACTAACATGGCGCCTGCCTGCCTTCTAGATCTTCCGCATCCTGGGAGACTTATCCCATCTCGCCTCCAAGGGTATCCTCATCTCCTCCATCCACCGAAATCGCAGTGCGGAGGGTGTCTCTCTGATTACGCAAGGGCTGTACGCTCTCGTATTCTGCACACGGTATCTCGACATTTTTCGCGAAAAGATATTATGGAACTTGATTTTCAAGATTGTTTACATCGTCTCCTCCTTCTACATCATTGCCGTGATGCAGTGGGTGTTTCCGCGCTCAAGGGAAAGGGAGTTGTCGTGGAAGATGGGCGCGGGCGTGTTGACCTCTGCTGCGGTGATGTCGCCATTTGTCATGATGATCTTCGAGGCAAAATGGCGGTTTCGAACGGTGCGTAGGACGTGCACAATGGAATATTTCTCATCCTTCTTCCCAAAGGAAAAAGAAATAAAGGACAAAAGAAAGAAAGAAACAGAATAAAAAGAGCGGATCATGCTGACATGAACACACAACAGTGGATGTGGGTGTTTTCAGAGATACTCGAAGCAGGCTGTGTCCTCCCCCAGCTTCTGCTCCTGCGGCAAACCACGGTGCCAACAGTCATCAACTCGTTCTACCTCTTAGCACTAGGATCGTACCGAGCGCTCTACATACTCAATTGGTTCGTCCGGGAATTTGACATGAACCAGAAGAAGCCCGATGCCGTTGCTGTCATATTCGGATGCATCCAGACAGCTCTCTACGTCGACTTTGCCTGGGTGTACTACACACGACAACGTGTCAAGCTCCGGGGCGGTGGAATCGTGGACGCCGACGACCTGCGCCGCGGCTGGCTTCTCCGCCGCATCTTTGGCCGCAAATTTGAGTCGCACGACGACGAAGAAGGCGCTCCGGCTTTGGGGGACACTCATGGCCACGACGACACTCGACGGCCCGCACGGCCTGGCTGGGGTGCGCGCGGCATTTCCATCAGCGCTGACGAAGAGGATGATGATATTTTTGACGAGGGCCGTCATCGCCATGAGGACCGTTTGGAGGGGGCAGTCGATCCAGATGCCAGGATGCAAGATCCGGATGAGCTTGCCAAGGCGTTGGATGACGAGGATGACGAGGATGAGGGCATTCCCAGTGCATCTTCATCTTCCAAGCCTTCCAACGGAACCAGTGTTGTTCCCAATGGAATTCGAAGCGGTGACGAGTGGAGGGATTGAAGTGTCTGTCTTCACGACCAGCACGGGGGGCAAAGTCTGCTCGCTCGACATGGGAGTACTTTTCGAGCCGCAGGGATGAGATATGAATTTTGAAACATGACGAACATGTCGGGGCGGCGGCGGCGGCAAAAGGACGAGGTAGAAATTTCCAGGAAGATCTTTTTTTACCTTATATAACCATATTACTGTGTTTTTTTTTTTGGCGGGTCATTGAGTGTGTTGTACGTACAGATCTGCAGATAGGTATTTGATCACATGATGAAGAGAAAAGAAAGAACAAAGTGAGCCCCGTTGCTAGATTTTGTGCCGAGATTGCGGCTCTTGTCTCTCGCGGGGCGCCGGCGCGTGATGGCTTATCCACCTGCCTGAACTGCAGATCATGCAAGCCGAATATACAAAAACAAAAACACCAAAAGGAGAAAAGGTTGGACCCAAGGAACAAGTAGAAGAATACAAGACCAAATTCCAAGCTTATATCCGCCCACCTCTCTCCAGAAGATGACATAATATATGACTTTTCCTCAGAATATACAGACAGGAAGATGAAGAGGAAAAATTCCCAAACTCCAGAATAATTAAAAGTTGGCTAGTACCCCACATTCGCCCTTCCTTAGATGAGCGACTATGACGGAAAAAAAAAAAAGAGAGAAGAAAGAAAATCTGAAATCGCGACGTCATTTCGATCATCCGGCACCCTCATCCCACCTATAGGACAAACCGCCTCTCGAATTCTCGATACAGCTTGGGACTGATTTCGTCGCTGCTCATGCCTTCCACCTCGATAAGGACGCCCTTTTTGGCGTAGAATTCCAAGAGCGGTTCACTGGCTTCCTGGAACTTCTGGAACCGGGAGCGGTAGACGGCCTCGGTGTCGTCGGCCCTTTGGATGAGCGGCTCGCCGGTGATGTCGTCGCGGCCGGGGACCTTGGGCGCATGGAAGCTCGTGTTGTAGACGCGGCCGGAGGGTTCGTGGACCCATCGGCCGGCGATGCGCTCGAGAATCACCGAGAAGGGGGTCTTGATCGACACGGCGAGGTTGATGGGGACGATGCCGTCCAGCGTGTTGGCCTGGGCCGCGTTGCGCGGGTAGCCGTCGAGGATGAACGAGGCGGCGGGGTCGTCGGACGCCTGCTGGGCAGAGGACAGGGCCCGGCCGGCGGTGAAGGCGTCAAACGACGACAGGTCGTTGGAGCTGGTGGTGTGCAGCTCTGTGGCGGAAAAGGCCTCGGACGAGAGCGTCATGACGTCGGGGGGGCCGTGGCTCCGGAGCCAGCCGCGTTGGCGGAGCTCGCTTGAGATCAGCCGTAGCATCAGATCGTCGGCGACGAGACCGCCTGCTTTCATCGTGCTCTCGACTTTGATACCTGGACGGGACGGGCGGCGAACAAGAAAGAAAACCGGCGTTAGCCCGAGAACTCGGGAAGAACAAAAAACTATGCAGAAGGGGGGGGGGGGGGGGGCGGCGCGTTTTTCGTACCAAGAGCCGTCCTGTTCTTGACATTGCTGCGAAGCAAATCGCCAGTGCTGATGGAGGCGAGTTGAGGGAATCGCTGTAGCAGGCGCTCGCTCTGCGTGCCCTTGCCGACGCCGGGAGCGCCCACGAGAATGACTCTGGCAGCTTTTCTCAGTTGCATTCTATGCTAACTATCGTGTGTTTCTACCGTGGCGCGCTCTAAACCTCCCCGAGGATAGAAGTTTAATGACTTGGTGTGCAATGAATTGGACGGGGAAAAAGTACGAATCCGGCGGGCGGATGGAGAACGGCGAGGGCAGCGATTGTGTCGCAGCAACTACGAGAATGAAGTTCGCCCTCGGCAAACGTATACTAGTCGCAGGTTTCTTTCTCTTTCGTGGATGGGATTTGGAAGCCTAGGTAGTGAGTAGGCAGGCAGCGGGCGGTTTGGGAGGGCGTGAACAGGTCGCGGGGAAACCGGAGCTTATTGAAGATGGGAAAGGCAATCGGGCGGGTTTGTTGAGACGGAGATGGGCCGCGGTGAAGCGACGGAGAGTGGGGAATTGGAGCGCACAAGCTGCGTAAGTCGTCGACTCGTGAGTTCGTCAGCCACCAAGTCGTCAGCCACCAACCGCCAACGGCAACCAGAGCTCAACAATGCACCGCCTCCTCCCTCGCTGGCACAGATCAGAGGGACGAGCCGCGGGGGGAATGCGCATTGTTCCGCCGGAGCAGAGCTGAGCTGACTTGAGTGCTGGCACGGCACTGTTCATGCATGTACAACCAGTGCAACTAGTGTAGAAATGTTATCACACACAGCACGTGATCAGAACGCCGACACGTGAATCCTCCTCTGCGGCGAAACACGTGATCTCAACCCGTTTCGTCGAGCCCAGGCTGGAACCTTCCGCTACCCCCGCGTAGCCCGCCATTGGTGGTTTGCGGTGCCATGCCAGTTCGCATTTAACATTCGACCGGACTTTTGTTCGTTTCTCTTTTCATCAGTCCATCTTCATCGACAACCGCCCGCACGTTTCTAGCGCAGGCGCACAAATGTCGTCTTAGACAAGAAGCATCTTTCTTTGTATCCTCGCTTCTTATCATTTTTTGGCCTCTTTCTACCCGACCGTCCCTGGCTTACTTCATCATGAGCGCATCTGCCACAGTTGCCCGCAGGGCTACGACGAGAAGCCCCTTGCTCAGAAATGGTAGCATGATCCTCGTTTGACAGGGAAGCAGCAGGAACTTTTCACTGACTTGGACGACAGCCCGAGCCTTGTCGAGGGGTGTCACACCCTCAGTGATGGCCAGACATGTTGGCAGGGAAGCACAAGTGTCGGCGCTGGCCATCTTGATCCCCATGCGATATGTCAGCACCGAGCATCACCGGCCGGACTCCCATAATAGCCTTCCCCCGGGGTTCAATATCGAGCAGGCTAAGAAGCCGTTATCGAAAGCAAAGCCTGGTGCCGAAGCCACAGACGTTGGTACTAGTGCTTCACCAGCCGTCGCTGATCAGCCAGACACAACCAAGGCGGAAGCTCAGATGACTGATCTGGCTGCCAAGAAGGAGAGTCTGGCACAGGATAAGGAAATCACAAAGGCAGAGAAACAGGAGAAGAAACTCACAATCTGGCAGAAAGTGAAGAAGGAAGTTCAGCACTACTGGGACGGCAGCAAGCTGCTTGCCACAGAGGTCAAGATCAGTTGGAGGCTTGCACTCAAGATGGCTGCTGGCTATGACTTGACCCGAAGGGAGAATAAGCAGCTGCGACGAACAGTCCAGGATCTGGGCCGTCTTGTGCCTTTTTCTGTCTTCATCATCGTGCCGTTGGGCGAAGCTCTTCTGCCTTTGGCGCTGAAGCTGTTCCCCAACATGCTGCCCAGCACGTTTGAGGGTGAAAAGTCCAAGGAGAAGAAGGCGACAGTTTTGCGATCTACTCGCAAAGAGGTGAGCGGCTTTCTTCGACAGACTCTCAAGGAAACGGGGTTGCCCTTGAGCCAGGCCACGGCACAGAAGGAAGAGTTTGCCAATTTCTTCCGCAAGGTCCGGTCGACCGGCGAGACCCCCACACACCAGGACGTCATCAAGGTTTGCAAGGTGTTCCGGGACGACATGACGCTCGATAATCTGTCACGACCACAGTTGGTTTCCATGTGTCGATACATGAATCTCAACACGTTTGGCACCGACATGATGCTTCGATATCAGATCCGTCACCGGATGAGACAGATCAAGCGAGACGACAAGGCCATCAGCTTCGAAGGTGTCGACAGCCTTACCGTCATGGAATTGCAGGTGGCATGTGCTGCCCGCGGCATCAGGACACACAGTGTTTCTCCTGCCCGTATGCGCACCGATCTGCAGTCGTGGCTCGACCTCCGTCTCAAGGAAGGCGTTCCATCCACTCTTCTCGTCCTCAGCAACGCCTACATGTACGGCCAGGGCTCTGGTGAGGGCGCCAGCCAGATTGACGCGCTCGTTGGTGTTCTTTCCTCGATTCCGGAAGAACTGTACCACGAAATCGAGCTCGAGGTGCACGATGCCGAAGGCGCCGCCACCAACAAGCAGCGCCTGGAAGTCTTGAAAGAGCAGCAGGAGCTCATCGAGGAGGAGAACGAGCAAAACGAGGAAAGCCAAAGCACCGGCATGGCAACCCCTCGTGACGTCGAAGACATTGACGAGAAGGAGGAGAGAGTCCTGTCGGCGAAAGCGGCCGGCGTCGAGAAGAAGGTCGCCCAAGAAATGGTTGACGCCGAGGCTGACCAGGCCAAAATCGTGGAGCAACAGGACAAGGCACGTGACGGCAGCGAACAAAAGTAAGGAAGACGAAATAGTTCAAAAAAAAAAAACAAGGGGTTGGGGTGGGCGCGGACTAGGTATGTGGTCATTTCCACCTCGTGGTCGCACATTGTATATGTAATTGTATTCGTGGTCACATCGTCAACAGACCAAGCGCGTTCTGTCATTGTACGATGACTAGTTTCTTTTTCTTTCATATGTACGGCTGTCAAGTTGGAAGATGCTTTCATCTTGTGTTATTCTTCTTTTTTTCTTGGACAGGACAGGGCAGGGCAGGGCAGGATAGGATAAGCCGGCTGTATTATTCATACGCAACATGGCACTACAAACAAAGGAGAAAACGGAGGAAAGGCGTCGTCGATGGGCTTGGGGAGAGGGGAGGTGAAAGCGCTACATGTATAGAGACATTCTGCCAGGAAAGGGGGTGGGAAATAGACTGCGTTGCTTTCTGCAGGTATTTACTAGGTACCTACCTACCTACCTAGGTACCTAGGTAGGTAGGTACTTGAGGCTCGAGGTTAGGTAACTTGAGTTGCATCAAACGAATGGCGAGTGGCGGCCGTCTTGCAGCAGCGCGCCCCACAGCGCGCCCCACAACGCTTCCCTCGCCACAGACTCACAGAGTCCATCATCTTCATCTCTCGGCCTTGTGTCATCCAACGGCGTGCGGCCAACCCAACCCAACTTCGTCTTCATTCCCGCCGACGCCATGGCCGTGACAGACGCAGACCACGGCCAGGACAGCTTCTCGAATGTCTCCTGGACGGAGCACACTGACGATGCCGCTGCGATGCCCATCGCGCACGCTGGCACTGGCGATGGCGGACGCCACGCAGACCCAGCAGGCCACGACGACGACGACGAGTTTCGTCGGTTCGGCCACGAGAGGCTGGAGTGCGAGGTCGGCAGTCCGCTGAAGGAGAATGACGGCAGCAAGGATGCCTTTATCTCGTACCTGATTACCACCCACGTGAGTAGCAAGATGGACATGTAGACGACGGGCCATTCTGACCTGACGGTGCGTTCCAACAAACAGTCCACCTTTCAGTCGTTCCAGAAGGAAACCACGACAGTCCGGCGCCGCTTCACAGACTTCGTCTTCCTCTACAAGCAGCTCATGAGGGACTACCCCGCCACGGCGGTGCCCCCGCTGCCCGACAAGCAGCGCATCGAGTACGTCCGGGGCGACCGCTTCGGCGCCGACTTCACGTGCCGGCGGGCGCACTCGTTCCAGCGATTCCTGACCCGGCTCTCGCTGCATCCCATCCTCCGCCGGGCGCCGATCCTGCACAGCTTCCTCGAGAGCCCGGACTGGAACGCGACGATGCGGAGCCGCAGCTCGAGGGCGAGCCTGTCGTCGTCGTCGGACCCCGGCGGCGGCGGCGGCGGCCCCAGCGGCGTGTTTGACAACTTTGCCGACACCTTCATCAACGCCTTCACCAAGCTCCACCGGCCGGACCGGCGCTTCATCGAGGTGAGGGACAAGTCGGACAAGCTGGACGAGGACCTGGGCCAGATCGAGAAGGTGGTGGCGCGGGTGGTGCGCCGCGAGAGCGACCTGGAGGCGGACCTCAGGGACCTGGCCGAGCAGTTCCAGCGGCTCGTGGCGCTCGAGCCGGGCGTCGAGCCCGCCGTGCACGCCTTTGCCGCGTCGGTCCAGGACACGGCGAGCCACCTCCGCCGGCTGCGCGACGTGACGGACCAGGACTACCTCGGCTCCCTGCGCGACATGCAGGCCTTCTCCCTCAGCCTCCGGAACCTCCTCCGGGCGCGGGAGCAGAAGCAGCTCGACTACGAGCAGCTGACCGAGTACCTCAACAAGGCGACCGCCGAGCGCGACTCCCTCCAGCCCGGGGGGTCCGGGTCCGGGTCCGGGTCCGGGTCCGGGTCCGGGTCCGGCATCGGCTCCCTCTCCTCGGGCGCCGGCTCCTTCATCCGCGCCAAGATCGAGGACGTCCGCGGCGTGGACCACGAGCAGGCCCGCCGCGAGCGCCAGCGCAGGCTCGAGCTCCGCATCGAGGACCTGGCCGGGGAGGTGGAGCGCGCGAGGGCCACGAGCGAGCTGTTCGACGACGAGGTCGTCCGCGAGGTGGCCGACTTTGAGCGCATCAAGAGGGCCGAGTTCAAGGCCCAGCTGGGGGGGCTGGCCGACGCGCACGTCGACTTTTACGGGAGCGTCGTCGGCCTCTGGGAGCGGTATGTGGAGGACATGGAGAGGCTGGAGGGGGGGTTGGCGGCCGCGGCGTGAGCGGCGTGAGCGGCGTGAGCGGCGCGAGGTGGAAGACGAAGCGGTGCTGGCCGGGTCTTTTTGACATGGGGAACGGCGTGGAGTTTTTTTTTCTTCTGCTGTGAAAGAATGTTCTGTCTTGTTTTTGGGGACGACGGGGCTACGTGCCCTGTCCGATGTCCGTTTCTTCTCCCTTTTTTCTTTCTTTCTTTTTTTTTTTTAACGCCCTCTCTTCTTTTTGCTCTTGTTTTGCTTATTCTTATTCTTGTTTTCTTGTTTCTTATTTTGTTTTCTTTCCTTTTATTAATATGTTTTTTTCCTTATTATCTCCTTCTATTTCCGTCTTCTCTCTCTTTGTCGCTTGTTCTTCTTTTTTTTTTTGTGTTTTTTTTTTCTCTTGTTTTTTCGGACATTAACCGGCGTTGGTGCCCATGCCCTTTGTTTCCGGATCTCGTCCTCACCATCTATCATCCGTTGGCCTCGTCTCCACGCCAGGGGATTGTTTCCACGGTACTGTGAGAAATATGTCCCCCTTCCCCTTCCCCTCGAGAATCCAGTCCAGGGGAATAAGAAACACGACATTCCATGCTGGTTTGCTCTGTCCCGTTCCCATTCCATCTTCATCAGTCAGTAACCCGAATCCCGAAAGGGGTGTTTCCGTTTCCTTGTTTTTTTTTTTTTCCTTCTTTTGTTGGTCTTTGTGCCAGTTGGTTTGTCAGATTCCGGGTTGTGTTGCTCGCGGGGACGCCCGGGCGGGTTGCGCACGTGGCGGTAGCGCTACGGAGAGAGAGACAGACAGACAGACTATCGTGTTGTTCTTTATTTCAACTATTTCTACAACCCAAACATCTAGCTGCTGTAACTGGGCTGGACGGTGTCCGTGCTTCCAAACAGTCAAGCGTCTTGTCCAACAGGCCTGCCGCCTCGATGCTCCTTCCCCGTCACGGAGTCAACCCCGTTCGTACGTGCCCAGGTAAACAAGAAACACTATCCATCCCACTGCACTACCTCGTCCAAGAGACAAATGCATTTTTCCCTTCCATATTGCTACATGACATAAAAAAAAAACCTCAATAAACTAATGCATTGCGTTTCTAAAAAAAAAAAAAAAGAAGGAAAAAAACCTCCCATCAGGCAATCCCCCGTTGTATGCGAATGCAAGAAACGTATTTTTGTTTCGACAGGAAAAAAGAAAGGAGAGAAAAAGAGAAAGAAAAAAAACAATCCGCCAACCTTTTTTTTTTTTTTCCTTTTTTCCAAAATAGTTGCTCTTTTTTTTGTCATTTTTGCGCGGAATGATTGTCCCTCCAACGCCACTTTGCATATGCCTGCCTTTTCGTCATCATCATTGTTCTCCTAAACGCAGCGGTTTCGTCTCCGCCTTGTGTGAGCCGTCGCCGTCGCCGTCGCCGTCGCCGTCGCCGTCTTCCTCATCACTCTCCTCGCCCACAATGTACTGCTCATCCTCAGCGCCGTCGTCCGCGCGAGCGTCCCGAGCATCCCGAGGCAGCCTCTCGGCAGACCTGTCCCTGTACTCGTTGAACTCTTCCTCTTCCTCGTTCTCGCTTCCGCCGGCAAAGGCGTCGTAGAGCTCCCCGCCGCGGGTGCGACGGCCACCAGCCGCGCCCTTCTTCTCCCCGCTGTTCAGGCCGTCGCCCTCTTCTTCGTCGAGGAGCTCGAATTCGTAGTTGTTGCGGGTGCTGTTGCGGAGACGGCGACGACGAGCTACGTACATGTAGATGCCGATTCCGAAACAGAACACGCCGATGAGGCTGGCGGCTCCAATGATCCACACCCTCTTGGAGGGTGCAAAGGTTGGGAACTTGTTGATCCAGGATGAAGGGGCCGTCGACGTGGCCGACGGGGCCGTCGCCGGCGTGGTGGAGCCGTCGCCCGGTGTCGCAGTGGGCTTGGTCGGCCTGTGCGGATGGTCTGTGGGCTTGTCCATGTCCGTCTTGGTGTCTTCGGGCGGGCTTCCAAGCGTCGAGGTGGCTGCGGGTGCGGTGATGGTCTCGATCTTGTTGTGGTCGTCGTCGTCGTGCTCGGTGGGCAAAGGCAGCTTCGTCGCCTTGCCTGCGTCGCGAGCCTCACCCCATAGCTTCAGGTGCCAGTCGACGAATGTGCCTTGGTGTTTGTTCTCCTTGGTGTCCCTGATCACCAGGGTCCATTTCCCAACCCCCTTCTCGCCCCTGTTCCAGTCGTGTTAGCCTTTTTTGCCATGAGCCATGAAAGCATGGGGGAGTCATTTTGGAAACTTCTTTACCAATGAGCGACCGTCATGAATGTCCAATCGACATAACCGGCGTTTTTGTTGTCATCTTTGCGCGCAGTGGCAATATGGCTCACCACGTTGGCAGGGCTGACCAAGTCCACGCTGATGTCACCACGTCGGGTGTGGTCCACATTCATTGTGACTGTCACATGCTCCAGCCGCTCGAGGTTGGCCTTTTGAAGCATTTCTTCCGTCACGTCGAAGCTCACAATGAGCCCATGAGTTCCCTCGGGGATCCCCTTGTTCACATGAAGCCAAGGGGAGAAGTACCATGCCTGGGGCTTGACCTTTTTCCACGCCTTCGCTTTCTGTACAAGGTCGTACGAATCAATCTTGCCGTAGCCGAAAACGTGACTGAACTGTTTTCCGATGGCCGTCTGTTGCCAGCCAGCGTGCTCGTCGGCGACGGGCCGGGCCGTGTCCATGGCGAGGTATTGCATGTCTCGCCAGCCAAGATCAGGTCGAACCTCCAACACCAGGGCAAAGATGCCGGCGGCAAGAGGCGCGGCGGCCGAAGTCCCTCCATGGCCGGTTGCGCACTTGTTCTCTCCAACGTCCGTTGTGTGCTATGACACTGTTAGAGATGGATGATGTGAACCAAAAGGAGGGGGGGGGAAAGAAATCGAAACATACGATAGAATCACCGCTGCCGCTACTATATGTGACGACTAGCTGAGCAGAGCAATGCTCGGAATAGTAGGGATGCTGACCCGCTCTGTCGACGGCGCCGATGGTGATGCTGTAGATGGAGTTGGTGTAGCCGTCAAAGTTGCAGTTGTCATCACTGCTAGCACCGTTACCGCTCGCGAAGACGTAGATCGAACCCAGCCCATTGCGGCCCTCTTGGATGGCCTTGAGCATTGCTCTCCTGATGAGTACGCCAGGTGCCTCCATTGTGCGACCATCGTCACGCGGGCCCCACGAGCACGAGTAGATCTGGTTCTTGTCGTACCGATACATCATGGCCTCTGCTTCATCAGCATCGCTGATAGGCTTGCTGAGGATTCGGATGCCAGCAATCTTGCTTTCATAAGCGACGCCGAGTCCACAAACATCGTTGCGAACGGCCGCAACCTCACCAGCACACCGAGTACCGTGGCGATCCTCGGCAAGCACAGGCGCGGGTATGGCGTCGCCGTCGTTGAAGTCGTACGATCCTTCCGCGAAGTAGTTTTGTTTCAGGTCCAGACTATTCATGTCCAGGCCATCATCGATGATGGCAACTGTCGAGTTCTTCCCTGTGACGCCTTCCAACCAAACGCCCGTCACATTGACATCGTGGCCAAGCTGGATGGAATTGAACAAATGCCACTGTTCCGTGAAGATGGGGTCCTTGATGCTGAGCTGCGCCATGACATGTTGCTGCTGCTTCACAGCAGAATCCACAGGAGCATCTTTGGCACGGCGTGTTCTAGAACCCTTGGGCGGAGGTGGGATCACTCGTTTATGTAGGTGTTGGCGAGCCTCCTGTTTGGAAGAGAACAGAATGCTATCGAGCACGTCGGCTTCACCGACATGGCGTTTCCGCTTCCGGTTGTCCGCCAGATGCCTCTTGACAACGTCGTGTTCGGCTTTTGCTGATCGGAAGACGTGATGATCGGTCAGGCTGCCTAGCACGCCCTCGTGCCGTAATCCGAGGCGCGAGCCGACCTGTTCTGGAGTCGCGTTTGCATCGATATGCAAGACGTAGTAGTCGTTGTTCTCGTAGTCACGCGGAGAATGGCGGGCACACGAAAGTGCGGCTAGGCCAAGGAGGCCAGCCCAAGACGCAAATTTCATTCTCACGGGTCGTGGCAGCAGCGACGTCGTGGTGGAAGCCAGAGGAGGCGAATGAGAGCAGTCGCAAAACAATGGACTCTAACACATCTGAGGCGCCGACAGAGTATCTTGCATGGGAGACGACGGGTGTCTGTGACGGGCTACCTAGTAGTCAGCAACGTTGACGGTTGTTCGACTTGCACGTAACTGCGCGCCCGGCGCGGACTCTGCATCCATCCACAGCGATCCGCTGGATGGAGGCAAGGGGGCCCATGGCAAGGGAACGATGGCGCGGGGACGTACTTGGGAGGCTCGAACTGGGCGTGTTCCCTGCGTGGACGGCAAGGAGAGGCTCAGTGTTGAGTGTTGGAACGTCGGGAAAAAGGGCAGGACGAGATGGTTCATGGAGGCGTCGTAGCGTCTGAGACTCCCTGCCTGCCTGCCGGCTGGGGCAGCCTGCTTGGTACAGCCTGCTTGGTACAGCCTGCTTGGTACATGGTACAGCCTACAAGGCTAGTACTTGCTAGTACTGATAATAGTGGGTGCGACCCACTGTGAGCACCCACTGATACTGTGCGCATCTCTCTTGAGTCGTAGCGGCCATGTGTGGGCTTGCAGCGGCTACGTGTCACTAGTGCCACTAGCCTCGGGCCTGCCGTGTGTCTAACCGTCTGTCTACCGTCTTGTACCGTCTTGTACCGTCTTGTACCGTCTTGTATCTTGTACCGTCTGCCGAAACATGACCCAGTCCACCACCTCTGACCAGCAGCAACGTATCAATCATCATCCACATCATCCACACCGTCCGCTTCATTGTGCCACCACCCTGAATAGAAGCCACGACCCTCATCCTAATGTCCAGCCGACGCACCGGCTCTTCACAGCGACTGCTCCTTGTGAATCTCGATGCTCGGCGGAGCACCGGCCAGCTCTTTGCATTTGGCGTAAATGACGAACTGCCCAGAAACAAGAGCGCACGTCATGACAAGACGGGGGCCGAGACCCGTCAGCAGCAGACGCTTCGGACCGAACTCCTTGGCCAGTTGGAACATCCTGCCGGCGGCGCTCTGGCTTGCATCGCCGGCTCCTCTGTTGATGGCGGAGAGCAAGGTGTCAGCCGGGTGCGACAAGACCGCGGCCGCGGCACCGGCAGCCAAGCCAGATGTGAGCTCAACGCCAGTCGACTCCAGGCTCGTCAGCCGGGCCTTTCGCTCCGGCCCCATGGATCGATAGAGGACCTCGTTGACGGCTTCGTGGACCGAGAACTGTCCAACCGCGAAGGGCACCTGCTTGAACAGAAGGGGCACGAAGCCCGAGTAGAAGCCGCGCAAGCCTTCCTCGCGCGCCATTCTCCCAAAGCCAGAAGCCAGGCCCGTGGCGTAGCCTCGTTGTGACACCAGGCGGATGCGGGTTGCCTCGAGCGGACAAAGCAGGACGTCGGCAAACAACTCGGCCGTGGCGCTGGCGCCCAAGTAGATGGCCATGCGGCTCTTGACGGCCCTGTCCGGCCCGCCGACCAGGGCAATATACTGCTTCTTGAAGTATTCGTAGCCGGCGAATTTCGCACCGCCCTGAACCAGGTAGCCCACGGCCGTCGGGCCGAAACCCGTCAGCAAGGCCGATGTGCCCTCGTTGGCGACGATTGTTCGTGCGGCCTTGACCATGTTGAGGCCCTTCATCGCATCATCGACCTGGATCCTCGTCTTGACGACGTCGATTGGCGTTGCGCCCTGCACACACATACACGCACACAAGAAGCGATTAGTATCCATGTCCCGCAGTCGCCGGCCAAGGGACAAGCATCACGCACGCAACGGCGCGAGACGGGGATCAGGGCGAAAGCGTACCGCGTGTGTTGATGTGGCAGCAAGTGCGCCCGCCGCGAAGAACTTGACATAGTCGTTGATGGTGAAGCCTGGCAACTCACTGCTCTTGGACGCCATTGTTAGCTACTATCTATCGGCTGTGTTTGGCGCCGTCTCGCAGGCGATGCTATCACACGACGGGAACGAATGTGTGGCTCAGGCCCGAAGTCGTCTGTACGGAGATGTGGAGAGGGGTGGGAAGCTTGTTGTGAAGTGAGCAGCAGGTTGTGTGCCCGACGTTGTCGCCATCGCATCGGGCGCCCTGAAATGACGTCGTTTACGTCGTTCCCGCCCCTGCCAGATTGCTGCTCCGCGAGTCTGCGAGCGCAAAGTTCACGCCCAGACCCCACCATACTTGACGTAGTTAATATAAGAAGCTTGCATCACAAGATGAGTGCATTGTGACACCCTCGCGCACAGTACTTTTTTCGCCGGGAAACCTGGCAAGTTTGCAGCTTGGTCTAAGCAGGACAGATGTGAATAGATGGTGTGGCTGACGATTCATAGTAATTCCGAGCAATGAAAATCACATCGTAGACACTTTGGCCGAGTGGTTAAGGCGATGCCCTGCTAAGGCATTACATTCGTGTGCGCAGGTTCGAATCCTGCAGGTGTCGTTTTTTTGCCTCTCGACCGTGTGTCACTTGCGTCGTTCGTCACGTTCGCAACTCGCTCTTACTCGCTGGGCGTTGGCAAATTTTCCTTGTCTTCTTTCTCTCTCTTTTTCATATGGCAGCAGGCGCTCCAACGGCAGCAGCAGCTTGCAGGGCAGTCGGAAAGGACCTGTCTATCCCATGACAAATGCTTGGCAGTCTTCCCGACTCGTAGATGGAGTCCTGCGGGCATTTGAACTTGCAGCGGACATGCCAGGCGAGACCGCTGTGCCCAAAACCCACACCGTCGCAGTCGTCCTGGTGTCCAATGAATCGACGTGTGCGGATGAAATCCGGTCTGCAGTCCAAAAGGAGGGAGATATCACGACACAAGAATAGGGGGGGAAAAGGAGACGAGGACGAATAGCTGTCAGAGGAACTCCGACGTAGGGGAGACCTGTCTTTCAAAAAGAAGATACCTCGACACCTGCAGGATTCGAACCTGCGCACACGAATGTAATGCCTTAGCAGGGCATCGCCTTAACCACTCGGCCAAAGTGTCTGAGTTATCGGTTTATTTGGGCTACCGGCCATATATTCCAGCAGCATGTGGATGACTTCCCTGTCGCAGCTCGATTTGGAAGCCATTGCAACACACATAACCCTAACCCTAAACCGGCGATGAACCTCGAGTCCCCGGTTCGGGTGTGAATTACTATGGTCAATGGTAATGGCTCTCCTCAGCCACCCTAGCCACAAGTTGAGTGCTTGTAAGTTGTTACTGCTTGGTGACTGCACCCTCAAAATAGATTGGACGTTGGAACCCGTCACCCCAGCCGGGGATCAGCCCCCGGGGGAAGTTTCATTGTCTCGTCTCGTCTCGTCTCGTCTCGTCTCGTCTCGTCTCAACGAAGCCGAGAGCACCTGTCTCACATGGTCCCGAAATTCCAAAGAAAGACGCAACACCCCACCACGAAGAAACGTCCGATCTCAAGGAGCAGAAACGTCCCAGCTCATGCCTGCAGCCCCGAGGCGAAGTGGTCGGTGTCCGGCCGACGGGTCTACTGCGGTAGTAGTACTGCCTGGGTGAGTGCCCTGGCATGGCCAATGTGCGTGTGCGGGTGCGGACGCCTGTCGCCTCGGGAGGATGAGCCGCTGTACCGGGATGTTGCCCGGCGGCTCGGCACGCTGGTGTTTGGGACGGTGGGGGAGTCCATGGAATTGGAAATGATGGAGACGGTCTGGTCGATGCGGCAGTACGGCCAGATTGACGAGAGCTGGGATGGGGCGCGGTGCGTGAACGTGCTGGGCCACGGCGTCTTGTTGAACGGATGGAATCTGGTTTTTTTTTTTTTGGGGGGGGGGGGGGGGGGTTGTTGATTCATCTTCTGCTCATTTACTTTCCCAGGGGAGGAAGGGAGGGAAGCGTTCCAGACAGAGAGCCCCCAATGCAGCGGCTGTTACTTTTCTTTCTTTCTTTTCTTTTCTTTGCTACGCTACTTGTGTGTACGTAAATCCGGATCCAAAACCTCGAGGCCCAGCGCGGTCCGCAAGACCTGCATGTACGCCCACACGTCCTCGAAGCGTGTATACAGCGGCGCGGGCGCGACGCGAATCACGTTGGGCTTGCGCTTGTCGCAGATGGCGCCGTGGGCCTCGAGCGCGGCCGTGACCTTTTCGAGGAGCCCGTCGCGCAGCAGGACGCTCAGCTGGGCGCCGCGCTGGGACGGGTCCCTCGGCGTGAGGATGGTGAACAGGGGCGTCTCCTCCTGCTGCTGCTGCTGCTGCTGCTCCTCCTCCTTCTGGTCCGCCTCCGCCTCGTCGGCCTCCTGCTCCAGCAGCATCTGGTCGAGGAGGAACTCGGCATAGGCCGTCATGACGAGAGACTTGGAGCGGATGTCACGCATGGTGGTCTTGTTGAAGACGGAGAGGGCGCCCGAGAGGGCGGCGAGGTCGAGCGCCGACGGGTTGGACAGCTGGAAGCCGGCGGCGCCGGGGGTGGGCACGAACCTGTTGTCCATGTTGAAACGGACGCTCTTGTCGCCGCCGTACCAGCCCGTCAGCCGGGGCCGGTACGAGGGCTTGGAAGAGGAGGAGCACGAGGCCGCGCCGCCGTCCTGGTCCCACTCGACCTTGCCGAAGCGCTCGTGCACGTAGGCGCCGGCGATGGCGCCCGGGCCGGCATTCATGTACTTGTACGTGCACCAGCAGGCAAAGTCGACGTCCCAGTCGTGCAGCCTCAGCTCGACATTGCCGGCCGCGTGGGCGAGATCCCAGCCGACGACGATGCCGCGCCGCTTGGCGTAGGCGGTGATGGTGGCCATGTCGAACAGCTGGCCCGAGTAGTACTGTATGCCGGGCAGCAGCAGCAGGGCCGTCTCGTCGGCGTGCTCGTCAATGGTGCGGAGGACGCGCTCCGTGGAGATGACGCTCCCGCCGCCGTCGTCGGGCTCGACCTTGACCATGCTCGCGGCCGGGTCGAGCCCGTGCCAGGCGATCTGGCTCTCGATGGCGTAGTGGTCGCTCGGGAAGGGCTTCCACTCGAGGATGACCTTGTGCCGCCGGCCCGAAGGCCGGTAGAAGCTCGCCATCATGAGGTGCAGGTTGGCGGTGAGGGTGTTCATGATGACAACCTCGTGCGGCGACGCGCCCACCAGGTCGGCCGACTGCCGCGCGCACTGCTCCGCCATGTCCTGCCACTGCGTCAGCGGCGAGTTGCCCATGTCGGTGAAGTGCCCGTTGACCCCGATGGACGCCCACGTCTCGAGCTGGGCCGTGACGTACTCGCGCACGGCCTTGGGCTGGGCGCCCAGCGAGTTGCCGACAAAGTACAGGCACGGCTTCGACTTTGACGGGGGGGGACCCGGCTCGCCGTTTGTGCCGCTGTGGGAGCTTTCGCCGCCTGGCCCGGGGGAGAGAAGCGCGGTCGGTTCCGCGGTTAGCGGAGATGCGCGCCCCGCGCCGTGGGTGGTGGAGAGGGAGTGAGAATGAGGAAAGCAAGAGTCGGATTTATCTGACCTGGAAACGAGCCATCCAGCGCCGTCTTCTTCAGCGACGCCTTTGTCGGGAGCACAAACTCATCACGCAGGTGCGCCAGCTGGTCCTGGGCATCCAGACTCTGCGCAAACGCAAGCGTGTTGGCCTCGCGCGGGAATCCGGGGCTGGCGCCGCTGCGCAGCCGGTGGACGAAGGCGGGCAAGTCCATCGCGGGCAGCGATTGGGGGGGGGAAGAGAGGCTGGTTGTGCGAGTGTGACGAGGTCTGGGCCCGGTCAAGCAGGGTGCACAGCGGGCACAGCAAAGTACAACGCAACACAAGAAGGCGAAATGCGGGATGCGGAGGATGAGGGGGCGACAACAGACGACTTTGATGCCAAAAAAAAAAAAAAAAATCCCGGTCGGTCGGGGTTGGTGGTGGAACGTGATTCTTGGCACTTGGCAGACCAGCTGCGAGTCTAGCACGTGCGAGGCACTGGTACGGATACTTGATAGTATGACCTATCTAGAAACATAGCTATAAAACAGAGGAAAAAGAGAGGAAAAAGAGAGCTCAGATGTGGGCGGAAAAGAGCTCCTGTGTGCCCTAGTGGCGCACAGGGCAAAGGGCGGTGAAAGCGCTCTTTGCAATAAAGCGAGATGACCTATCTGAAGGGATCCACACATGCGATACCGGGCGACAGCGAGCCTGCGGACCAGCTGCGGGGCCCACGCAGCAGCCAGCAGCGCCCCGCCCGACAGCTGCGCGTCTCCAGCCGGCCAATGACACGCCGTGCCGCGGATCCGACGGTCGGCTGCCCGCTCCCGAGAACGGGCGCGGGGTGGGCGCGGGGTGGACGCGGGGTGGACGCGGGAACTTGGCGCGGGAACTTAAACGTAGGAACTCTACGTAAGAACTTTTAAACGCGGAAACTTGACGCGAAAACTCGACACGGGAACTTGACGCGGGAGAGCGGAAGAGGGGGGCGTTTTGTTGCACTCAGGAGTCACGACGCACGACTACTACGACACGACTACGTCTGCGCCGGGCCCCCTCTGCGGCGCGCGGGGGCTTGGATGAGTTGCATCGACGGGACACGCCCTTGATTCCGTTTTTTATTCTTGGCACACGTTGAGCAAAACAAGACGAGGCTGGCGGGGAAAAGAATGGAAAAGAAAACGAACAGCGGCAATCGAGCAGGGAGTCGAGTGCACCTTTCATTGGTTGGTTTGAAAGACCTTGGTGGCGCCACTTTCCGTGTCGATGATGACGCCAGATCTCGATCAAAGGGGGAGAGGGGGGGTTCCCCGAGGCAGAATGTCCCCCGCCCTTTTGGGCCTTCGCACTTTGTCTTGCTTCCAAGACAAGAGGTGCGATAGATATCGGCACATCGCTGGGCGGTCTCTATGGCCCCAGTCATCATGGATGCGTGATATGTATGCAGCGCGCCCGGCGCCAAGTTATTAATAGCCCGGCTTTCGTTACAATAGGACCGGGGGGGGGGGGGGGGGGGGGGGGGGGGGGGGGGGGGGGTTGCGACCGACCGGGTCCCCAGGGGCCAGACTCGATAAACGGCCGCATGTGGAAACAAAGATAAGCGTACTACGGGCGACTAAAGCTCACACTCGGTCAAAGCCCAGAGGGGTCGGTCACAATGAAGCGCACGCATTGCGGGTTTAGTGCGGCCTTTGCTCAGTAGGGCTCGCGTATAGGCGGCGATATACGCCTGTGAAGAACTACAAGAGGGAGCATAAAGAGGCCTTTGGTGCTTCCTTTCTCCCCTAGCTCCTCATGACTTTTTCGCAACATTTCGAGGAAAGCCTAATGGCAGTAGCTTTCGGGCCAGCCGAGAACAAGGCAGAGCATCCCGGCCATCATTCATCCTCACCGCTAGCCTGCTGAAACCAGGACCTCTGTTTACGGTTACAAGCTAGGACGGGTTTCAAGGGAGGAGGAGACGGTATAGTAGCCTCGAATAAAACCTATTTTGCTTATATACAAGTGACTATAGAATGCATGCGAGTGTGTTTGCAGCGTCATGTGACGATCCCATTTGGGTTTTGACCGAGCGTCAGCTTTAGTCGCCCGTATAAGCCGGCAATCAAACATTCTTAGACAAGGGGGGTAAGCCCGCTTACCCAATCTTGACGAACGGGGTACGGGACTTTTTCTTTCTTTCGTGTTTTATATCCTGCTCTAGGCCCCCCCCCCCCGGAACCAGACATGGCCCCTTTTTGCCCACGGGCTTTTGCCACTGCTATTTTTTTATTCTTCCCTCTTTTCTTTCTCTTCTCTTTCTTTGCGTGTAGGAATATGCAGCCGACACGCCTTTCCACCGTAGTGGTGGTGGTTGCCTCGCTGCTTTGCCTGAGCACAACAGGCACCGAGGTGGTGACGCAAGAGGCGGCCCCCCCGCCGCCGTTTCTGCTCCCGAGCCAAGATGCCGATCCGCAGGGGAGGGCCAGGTCCGTGAGACGGAAGCGAGAGGGCATTCGGTACGGTCCCGGCCCGGACCAGAACCTGACGGCATACCCGGCAGGGCCGCTCGGCGACGCGCTCTGGCAGACGGACTTGGCCGCTCTCACGGCGGAAGAGGAAAGACATGCCGAGCTGGTGGATCAAGATGCGACCGTTCTGCTGAAACAACTTGCCAAGGTGATGAAGCATGACTCCTCCCACCCCTTTTTGTTATGTTCATGGACCAAAAAAAAAAAAAAAAACTAAACGCGGTTGAGAAATTGCTTCCGGCAGAGCGGCGGCATACGCTCCTTGGCCGACTACGCCAAGCTGTACGACGGACAATGGACCAAGTCGATGGGAAACGTCACCGACCCAAGCTTCTTCAAGAACCAGACCAGCGACCTCTTCTTCTCCATGCAGCGCCTCACGCTCAACCCCTTTGTGCTCCGGCGCCTGAGCCCGCGCGAGCGGCTCCCCTTCGCCGTGGACGACGACGTCGCGCGCAACGTGACGGGCGGCATGACGGCCCGGCGGCTCCTCCGCCTCGGCAGGCTGTTCTACGCCGACTACCGCGCCCTCGCCCGGCTGCCCCTCCAGGAGGGCCGCTTCTCGGCCGGGTGCGACGCGTACTTTTACATCAGGGCCCGCAGCGGCGACGGCGGCCATGATGATGATGATGATGACGACGACGACGACGACGACGGCAAGTTTCTGCCCCTGGCCATCCGGATGACGAGCCACGCCGCCGCCGCCGCCGCCCATCATCTGGTGTACACGCCGGCCGACGCTCCGCCGGACTGGCTGTTTGCCAAGATGCTGCTCGGCCAGAACGACGCGTGGGACACGCCCTGGAGGCACTTTGCGAGCACGCACCTCGTTGTCGAGCTTCCGTACCTGGCTGCGCAGCGGTGCATGAGCGACAACCACCCCGTTCTGGGCATCTACAGACGACGTAAGCTGAAAAAGACGGCCGGCACGCCCGCCCGCCCTCCACATGTTTTGTGTTTTTTTTTTTTTACATGATTTCACTCTTGTACTCATCGTTGAGAAAACACCCAGTCATGCTCAACGCCTTTTCTTTCCGCCAGTTCATCCAGCAGAAGCTCTACGCGCAGGGTAGTTTCACGGACCAGCTGTTTCCGTTTGATGGCAGGATCGCAGCCAAGTACACGATGGATCTGTACTGGAGCGGGGAGAATCGGTTTAGTGGAAACTGTATGTTTTTTTTTTTTTTTTTTTTTTTTTTTTTT
>SRQA01000335.1:0-25571 GCA_018360365.1 Claviceps citrina | reverse complement strand
CGGTGGTGGCGGCGGCGCGCCGGTGACGTCGGGGAGGGACCGTCGCCGTCGCCGCCGCTGCCGCCGGGAGAGAGGACCAGGGGCCGGGACCCGCGGACGAGGCTGCTCCAGTATCGGAGGGACTCGGTCTCGTGGGCCAGCGCAAAGTGCATGTAGTGCGAGAACTGTGGGCGGGTACCGTCGTCGTCATCGTCGTCGTCGTCGTCGTGGACGCTGCGCCGACCGGTGAGGTGAGCCGCCATCAGGGCCACCAGCTCGCCGAGGCTGATGCCGTCGTACTGCGCGTGAGAGAGCCTGATGCCGAGAAAGAGCTGGCCGCGTGACCGGCTGACGAGGAACTGCGTGTACGGTGATCCCAGCCGCAGCGGCGGCATCAGGGCTCTCCGGTACAGCTCATGATGGGGGAGGGAGGACGAACCGGCCTCCTCGTCGGAATCCCCGGCCTGGAGCTCATGAACGAGGATCGGGGCAGGCGTTCCCGACGACGGTATGACCTGCCAGTAACGGCCGTCGTGTTCCACAAACGCCGCCCGCAGCACATCCAGCCGGCTCCATGCAAAGCCGCACGTCTTGACCACGTCCTCGACGGGCGTGCGGCGCGGGAGCCTCAGGTAGAAGACGGAGCAGGACCGGGGGGGCTCTTGCACCGCCGCGCCGATGTAGGACGCCTGGAGATGCGTCACCGGGAAGGCATCGGCCGTGGTCGGCGGCACAGGGCCGTCCAGCATCGTGCTGCCCTCGGGGAGCAGCGAGAAGGGCTTGACGGGCTCGAGCGTCCCGGACGCGGGCGTCGCGGCGGCGGCGGCGGCGGCTAGATTCTGAGCCAAGCGGCCGAGGCTGCCTGCAGTGGCTCAGCACGTCTGCCACGGTCAAAGCGAGCCCTCGTTCGCGCGCCGCTCCCACCAGGCGCATGGCCTGGACCGAGTCGCCCCCCAGCTGCACGAAGCTGTCGTCGGCACCGATCCGCGCGGGCTCGAGCCCCAGAACCTCGGACCACAGCCGCGGGAGCTGCTTCTCCGCCGTCGTGCTGGGCTGGCGGTGGACGCGGCGGTGCCGGCGGCCGAGCATGTTCCGCGGTGCCAGCTGCTCGCGCGTCATGCCACCGGCCAGGCGACGCAGTGTCCTCCGATCGATCTTGCCCGTCGTCGTCATGGGGAGTGCCTCCAGTGCGAGACACAAGGAGGGGACCATGTACGCGGGCAGCGTCGCCGCCAGCTCGTCCTCCGAGACTCGAACGCCATGGCCTGAGGCGAGGCGAGGCGCAGTCCTTGTCCTGGTCCGCCGCCTCGGTCGCTGCTTCCGAGACTGATGAAGGCGATGAGCACGGGATCGGGGTACCCCTGAGGAGTGGCCACGTCGGCGACGACCTGCGCCTCCAACCCGCGCGGCACGGCAAGCGACTGCCTCACGCGTGCCTCGACCTCGCCGAGCTCGACCCGCTGGCCGCGAATCTTGACCTGGTCGTCGATCCGGCCGGCAAAATGCAGCGACCCATGATGGTGATAGCTCACTAGATCTCCCGTCCTGTAGAGACGGCCCCCCCGGCCGGGGACCCCGGCGTCCGGCATCCCCTGCACGAGCCAGGGCGGGTCTCGGACGAACCTTTCCCTCGTCAGCTCCGGGTTGTCGAGGTACTCCTTGGCGACCAACGGTCCTTCCACCCACAGCTCGCCCACCTCCCCGATGGCTGCCAGGCTCCTCCCCCCCCCTCCTCGTGTCGAAACGACCCAGGTAACGGTCCCGCATCCCTTCCCGATGCTGGGATACTGGCTCTCGTCCCCAGTGACATGGCTCAAGGTGCTCAGGACCGAGTTCTCGGCCGGCCCGTAGGCGTTGATGAGCGTCTCTACATGACGCCACTGGTCGACGGTCGGCTTGGTCAGCCGCTCGCCGACGAGCTTGATCGCGGCTGGACTGGTCCATGGCCACGCCGGCCCTCTGATGGACAATCGCGCTGCTGAAGTTGGAGTGCGTGACGACGACGCCCTTGGGCTGACCGGTGCTGGCGGACGTGAAGACGACGTACAAGGCATCCTCTGGCGTGACCCCCGACGCGGGCGTCTGCTTCTGCGAAGGACAAGTCTGCTGCTGGGCCTGGGCCTCGGGGAAGGTGTCCTGGCCCACCACGACGATTGCCTCGTTCCGCTCGTCATGCCGCATCGGCCTCCTGGACATCAGCCTCCTGGACAGCTCCTCCTGCAGAGCCGACGTCACAATCAGATGACAGGGCAGAGTCGACCTGCGCCCGCGCCGTCGCACCTGATCCACCATGTCGCGAAGGCGCTCCAGCGGCAGAGCCGCAGCTGATTGATGTATCGTCGGACTCGAAGGCGGTCCGTCACCGATCGGGTCATACCTCAGCATCATGTTGAAGCCGTCCTTGCCAAGATCGCACAGCGCCGTGAGGGCGTACGTGCTCGACGTGTCGACGTGCTGCCGCTCTTGAGGTTGTCGGGCCTCCTGCTCCGGCGTCTGGAACAGCCGCCCGGCCGAGTCTTGACGCGCCTCATCCGCCGGCTGAGCCACCGGCAGAGTCTGGAAACGACAGGCCATTTCCGCGTAGCTGCTGGCCTTGCGGATGCTCTGAAGCCCTGCCTGCTCAAAGGGGGCCATGTCAAGTGCCTGTTGCTGCACCGTTTGGAGCAGCTCTTCCACCCTTGCCTGCCAGTCGATGGTGACCCTGACGGGAACCGTTGCAATAGTTGGCCCAACCATGCGCTCTATGCCTGGGATGGCCGCCTGCCGTCCCGTCACGGTGGCCCCGAAGACAACATCGTCACTGGCCGTGTACATGGCCTGGAGCAGAGCCCAGGCCGTTCTCACAATCGTGGAAGGGGTCATGTCAGACCGAGGCGCCCGTGTCGGCCCGGAATGCCGGGCCCGCCCTGGAGCAGCCAGGCAGGGTCCTCGACAAAAGAACTCGACGTTCTCCCAGGGCTGTTCAAATATCCCATGGCGACCAATGGCCCTTCCACCCACAGTTCACCTACCTCGCCGACGGATGCGAGACCGCATCGCCGGGTGGAAACGACCCAGGTCACCGTGCCGCACCCCATGCCGATGTGAGGATCCTGGTCTCCGATATCCACGATCCTGTTGATGGTGGTTGCCGCCGTACACTCGGCTGGCCCATAACACTGAAAGACCTGCTCAACATGGCGCCACTGGTACAGAGTAGACAACGTGAGACGCTCGCCGCAGAACTGGATGGTCTGGAGGCGCGGAACCTCCTCTGCCTTGACCAGACGCCCGACTGTGGCGGTCCACTCGACGTAATTAGCTTTCAGCCTTACAATGGCCCCCGCGATGTCTCCGTGTCGGTCATTCTCGTTCGGGATCCAGAGGCAGCCTCCGGCTTTCAGTGTAAACAAGACATTATACCAGGCAACATCAAAGGCGTAGGACGCAAAGTCAACAACGCGGGAAGATGACTGGTAGCACAACATGTCTTGCTGGTGGAGGATGGCGCTGCTGAAATTGGCGTGACTGACGGCTATTCCCTTCGGAGTCCCGGTGCTGCCGGATGTGAAGACGACGTAAAGCATATCCTGCGGTCCAACAGCAGTGCTTGGAGCCTGGCACGTGGGCGAAGGATCCTCTTCAAAGAACCCCTGAATCGCCAGAACTGTAGTCCGTTGCTCATGCGACTCATCGACTAGACCGCGAGCAAACGCTTCATTGGCCCGGGATGTGAGGAGAATAGTCGAGGAAGCCTGCCGTAGTATCTCCCGGAGCCGTTCCGGAGGTTGCGTTATGTCCATTGCAACCGAAGCGCCCCCCGCCTTCATCACACCAAGCATAGCCACGGGCATCCACATGGACTTTTCAAAACAGAGTGTGATAATAGTACTCGGCCTGACCTCGAACTTCTGGACAAGATGGCGAGCCAGTTGCCAAGATAGCCTATCCAGCTCGCCATACGTCAGCTCGCCATCCCATGCATCGATGGCCTGAGCCTGGGGCTGTCTATGGACCGTTTCCGCAATCAGGTCGTGGACGCATGAGAGCGCTGTCCGCGGCACGTTTGCATTCCATTGCCAAATCTGGCGCAGGTTCTGCTCTGAGGCAACGTTGATGCTCTGCAGCGTCGTCATGGCTGTCGCATGGTTGCAGAGCTGTCGAACAATCGTCTCGAACTGGCGAGCCAATCTTCGTGCTTGAATCCCGTTCAATACCTGCTCATCGTATTGGACCTTCAAGTGCAGACTATTATCTGCCTTGCTCTCGGCCACGCCAGTTGTATGTTTGAAAAAGGCGCGATCGAGCGGCTGCTGCATAGACTCGTTTCCAGCATCCGTGAGGTAAGCAATCGCTCCCTCGAATACTATGGCGGCTTCGGACGCAACCGACTGACTGATCCTGCCCGAGTTGTAATTGAGACTCATTTCGTTATCAGGACCATTCATCACGACGCTCAGCACAATATCAAACTAGAGACTAATGTTAGCACAAACAAGGCTGGGCTCGTCACAATCCACCACTGGCAGCCTTCATGTGTTGAGCCTTACCTCATGGGGATCTTCTCCTTCGACGCTCTCAAAGCCAAGGGATTCGCCATCGTGCGCGCAGTTCTCGTCAAGATCATGGCGAATCGTAATAGAAGTAGTAAATAGCTGGTCACCCTGCATGCCAATCTCGCGCTGCAGTTCTGCTAGAGATATATGTTGGAAAGAGAAATGGCATCAACCATCCCTTTGCCTGATGGATCAATGCATTTCCAGATGTTGGCAATTCGATAAGACTTTGAGGCCTTGGAGATACTCAGAAGAATACCCTCCTGCAGGGGGGTGCAAGGAAAGATGTCGGCAATGTTTTCTACAGGAACTCCGATGCTGCCAAGGTGCGCCATCATACTGTTCAACGTTTCGTAGGAGACGGCAAGTAGCGGGTAATCGACCAAGGTGGCGATTCTTCCCTCCTTGTTCAGAGCATTGAGTGCAATCCGAAAGTGCCGTTCAAGACTATGCGCCCATAGTTCGAGCCTGTCGCGATGTTTCATGCGGTTGTGCATAGTTATCGACATGTGCAATCTGCTGTGTCTGATGCCGCAGTTGATCTCCACCAAGGCGGTGCGAGTTGCATCAGGTGAGGATTCAACGAGATCGATGTCCAGCGGAGAGAATATTGATTGTTCGCGTTCTAGTTGTTGGTAAATGCTCGCATAGTTGAATAGAAACTCGACGGGCTCGAATTTGGCACGGCCCTCGCCTTCCGCAGGATGAGCGGTGCCATATCGACAGTTGAAGTAAGGCAAGCCTTTGCCGGGAATGTTTCGTCTCGTGTCCTTGACAAACTTGACAGCATCTACAACGCCGCTCTCGTGACGCAGAGGGACTTGCACGGGATATATGGTCGTTAACCACCCGATCGTCTCGGACAAGTCAACGGATGTGTCGTCTGACGGTTCACGACCATGCCCCTCTAGGAAGATGGCTGGAGCGCAGCGTTCCGGGAAGTACTGATGAAAGGAGCAAGACACTACTGCTACCATGATTTCGACTGGATCCGTTCGCATGCTGTCGTTGCTCTTCCCCAACAAGAGAGATGTCGTCTCAGTATCCAGGCATACGTCCACACCGGACGTTGCACCAAGAGTATTATCACACGGAGCGACACCCCAGTCTTCAAAACTGGTGATGAGGTCAAACGGCAACAACTGTTTTGCGTCTTCCACACGGTTCCGGAGGTTTTGCATGCAGACCCATGATCTGAATGACGTAGTCGGAGCGGGATGACCAAACGTTCCTTTCAGCAGCTGCTCCATCTCATACCACAATATCCGCCACGAGACGAGGTCAACGACGAGATGGTGTGCGGTGAACAGAATAAGGACCTCGGAGCCGGCGAGATTCTCGTCATTGTTGCCACCCCTGTCGCCGATGAACAAACAGTCAATGGCAAATACTGGTCCTGTGCCAATGTGCAGTGCTTTCTGCCGCTCCCGCATCAAATGTCGGGAGTCTTCATCGGCGCTCAACCGGTGTACCTTGAATGAGAAGGCGTTTTCGCGATTAGGCACTGTGTACTGCTCCCAATGTCCCTGAACGTTGCGTCGAAAGCGTGCTCGGAGCATCGCGTGCCTCGATACCAGCGTTTCTGCGGCCGCTTGCAGTTGTGTGGGAGTGACGGTGGATTCGAGGCGAAACGCAAAGCTCTGGTTGTAATGGTTCAGTCCCGAGGGATGAGCCATGAAGAACATGTTCTGTATTGGGGACAGCTGCCACGGTTGATTGTCCTGTTCTGTCTGAGAACCATGTGTGACGATGCCGGAACGAAGAAGCTGGCCATGAGGGGCGATCTTCTCGATGGTGAGATGTCGCAAAACGTCGCTTACTGTTAGCTGCAGGCCGAGTGTGCGGCTGCGGGAGACGACTTGCATTGCACTGATCGAGTCGCCTCCCATCTTTGTGAAGGGCACGTCGATGGAGATGCTGTCATAGGGGAGATTCAAGGTCTCCGCCCATATTGTTGCCAACATGACTTCGGCGTCGTTGGATGGAGCGGTCCGCGCTCTCTGGTTGGACATGACAACTTCAGCCAGGTTCAACGTCGTGCCGAGGTCTCGGAGCTTCCTTCTGTCAACTTTGCCTGACGTAGTCGTAGGAATTGTTTCAATGGGCAAGTAGGCAGATGGAATCATGTACGCGGGAACGCGATGAGCCAGTTGCTCGTCTATCCCTTCCGTCACAGCCAGCCCGGCAGACCTCAAATCTTCCGGGACCGCATCGATATTGCCAGAATATTGACCGTAGCCTGGGAAGCTGATGAAAGCCACGAGGACGGGATTCGTGCTGTCGCGCGTTGTGATTGCGTCCACAGCAACTTGAACCTGTGACTCGTTCGCCAACACCTGTTTGATATGCACTTCCACCTCACCCAGTTCAACTCGCTGGCCGCGAATCTTGACCTGATGATCTTTGCGACCAAGAAAGTGAAGCGTGCTGTTGTCGGGATCATAGCGCACCAAATCGCCCGTTCGATACACGCGCCCACGTCGACCGGGCACTCCAGGTCCACCTCGCAAGAGCCATGGAGGGTCTTCGATGAAGGCCGCTGCAGTCTTTTCTGGGTCATGTAGATAGCCGGAAGCGAGGAGAGGACCTTCAAGCCACAGTTCTCCCATGCTGCCAAGTGCGGCCAACGTGCGACGACCTGGGTGAACCACCCATGCACATAGTCCCTTCGGCTCTCCGATATCTCCCGTGCTCCAAGAGAACTTTGTGGTGTCCAAGATTGTTGACGTGGGACTGCATTCTGATGGCCCATACGTAATCTTCAAGTTCACTGGGGAAGCGAAACAGTCAAAGTCTTCGCGCGAGACGAGCTCGCCACCCAAAATCAACGTCGTCATTGTCGGAGACAGATTGGAGCGCAACAGTCTGGCTGTTGACGGAGTCAAGTGTGCCAAAGTGATTCGCTGATCCGTGATGAAACTGGAGAGATGATCTCTTCTCTGGGATTCAGTCGGAATACATAAGCAGCAACCAGCAATAAAGGTGTTGAGGTAATTAGAGCAAAAGAGGTCAAAGGCCGGGGACGCAAAGTCCAAGACTCGATCGTCTGAAGTAAAGCCAAGCGCTTGGCGCTGATACACAGAAGCACTGGAAAAGCTGGCATGGGACACAACAACACCCTTGGGCGTTCCAGTACTTCCAGAGGTAAATACCACATAGAGAGGGTCGGAGGGAGTGGCTCGCGACGGCAACACGTCGATATGATCACCACCTCTGTCGCCAGACTGAGACTTACAAGTGTCGCGGCTGACGATCTTCACCTTGACACTCTCATGAAGTTGGGCTGCAATGGATTCGCTCGTTGTCGACGCGAGTATAGCGATTGGCGTCGCTTGCTGTATAATTGCTCGAAGCCGCTCCAATGGCTGCGTGATGTCTAATGCGACCGATGCAGCGCCCGCCTTCATCACCCCGAGCATTGCCACCGATATCCATACGGACCTGTCAAAACAAAGCGGAATGATGTCTCGGGGCCCAACGCCAAGTTGAGTAAGCTGACGAGCCAACTGAGTAGACAGTTGATCCAACTCCCCATATGTAAGCTCGTGAGAACTCAGCGCGTCGTCCCACGCACAGACAGCTGGTGCTTGAGGCTGCATCCGAACGGTCTCTGCAATCAAGTCATGAACGCAAACGTCAACCAGGGCTGGAACAGCTGCGTTCTTCTCCCAAAGCTTGCGCATATCGTGTTCTGTTACCACGGCAAGATCCCTTAACATAGTTGATTCGACGCCAGGCTTGCAAAGTTGGCGCACCATGTGCTCCAACCCCCGAAGCAGACGAGTGGCCTCAGCATAACTGATGATTGTGGTATCGTAGCTCATGTGGATTCAGACGCCGCTACTGCTAAAGTCGTAAGAGACTGTGATGCAGTATGTATTTAAATGTGGCTAGGTCATCGTGCCCGTCGCTATTTCTGCAATTCTGGAAGAGCCGCCGGGGCCCGCCGCCCTTGTCTTCATCTGGTTGAATCACCAGCAACATTTGGAAGCTGCAGGCAATCTCAGCGTCTTCTCCAAGCTTTCGAATGTTTTGCAAACCCATTTGCTCAAAGGGAACAGACTCTAAGGCTTGGGATTGCATAGTCGAGAATAAGGTGCCGGCCGTGGTGGCATTCCAGTCCAAGAAAACTCTTACTGGTACCGTCGCGATAGTCGGTCCTATGATTCGATTAATGCCTGGCACAACGGCCTGCCGACCTGTGACTGTAGCTCCGTAAACGACATCATTGCGACCTGTGTGCGTGGCTTGAAGTAGCGCCCACGCTGTGCGAATCACGGTCGGTATGGTAATGTCCGACTGTGGCCATGTCAAGTTGTCCATGTCAAGCTGCATTAATGCATCCGGGTGAGGTGAATAGTCTAGTGTAGGTGGAACTGGGAAGATTGCTGAATCGGTTTCACGCAGATATGACCGCCAATACTCTGCTGATTCCTCTTGATCGACAGCTAGTACATGCCTCACGAAGGTAGGGAAGGGAACAACAGGCTCTCTCTGTCGTCCGCCGAAATAGGCATCTTCGATCGCGTCCAGCATCATAGAAAACGACCATGCATCATAGAGCGCGGGATGCAGTACCCAGTAAAATATGAGGCGGCCACTTTTGGCCGAAGTCGTCAGGCCGAAGAGAGCGAGTGGTGTCCCCAAGCCCATGGGGTTCGATTCAGGGGTAGTCAACATGTCATCGTGCCAGCAGATGGGTTCATCAATGACAGTTTGCAGTAACCCCGACCGCGGCAAGTCGACGATTCTGGTTCGCAGAATCGGTGTTGCTGACACGACCTCTTCGCAAGCCATCCTGAATCTAGAGATATCGACATCCTCGGCCAGCAAATACTCGTTATAATAGATGTAGTTGCCCGACTTCTTCAAGGTCATGGCAAGGAGACCCTCCTGCAGGGGGGTTCAAGGAAAGATGTCGAGGACCTGGCTGGCCGACACTTGACACATGGTAGCTGTCTGGGATCGGGCATCAATCCTGTCGACCACCGGATCAAGCAGCGAGAATGGCTCCGGGACGAGGTTGACGCTCTCGACAGCAATCTGAGACAACATCTTGGCAAGATCTCGCAGCTTAGGATATTTGAAAATGTTCGCAACAGTCAACGAGAGTCCATGCTCTCGTGCCGCTCCGGCCAAGCGCATTGCCTGGATCGAATCACCTCCAATTCGAAGAAAACTATCGTCTGCGCTGATTTTTGAAGAATCAAGTCCCAGCACGCTTGCCCAGAGGCTCTGGAGCTGCTTTTCTGCTGCACTCACCGGGGCACAATAAGCACGCTGACGAAGAATGTTTTGTGAGGCCAGCTCATCTCCTGTCAGGCTACCAAATTGTGCACGCAGTGCACGCCTGTCGATTTTGCCCGTGGCGGTTGTTGGTATCTTTTCGGCCTCAAGAATTACGGACGGAAACCATGTAAGAGGGCAGCATTGCAGACAGTCTATCCTCCAGATCCTGTGTCGACTCTGAGAGGAGACCTTGCGGCGCAGCGCCTGCCATCGCGCCTTGACCCTGCCTCAGGAGACTGACAAATGCGACAAGGATAGGGTTATTGGAGTTGCGCGGTGTGATGACCTGTGCGACGACTTGAACCTCCGGTTTTCTCGACAATGCCTGCTTGATGTGAGCCTCCACCTCGGCGAGCTCTATCCGCTGGCCCCGTATCTTTACTTGATCGTCTTTTCTCCCCATGAAGGTCATGCTGCCGCCTCTGTTGTATCGCACAAGGTCGCCGGTCTTGTAGAGCCGACCGCCTCGGCCTTTGTGTCCCGGGGCACCCTGTTGCAACCAGGCTGGGTTTTGCATAAACGCTGCATTAGTTTGTTCGTCGTTGTTTGGGTAGCCAAGCCCGACGATAGGTCCTTCTAACAGTAGCTCGCCCACACAGCCGACCGGGAGTAAATGGCGGTCATCTTCCGGGTCGACGATCCACGTCACAGCCCCTGCACCATATCCTATGCGACTTGTTTCCTCTGGGGTCAGGGAACAGATCAAGCATAAGGGCATAAGTATTGATCGAGAATTGGGACTTGTCGTTTTCCCATCTGCCAATTTCGTCATTCAAAGACTTTGAATCGGGAGCTTGAATGACGAGGAGCGTCTGGAACTGGCACGCCTGAAGACTACCGTCACAAATCTTCGCGATTTGTTGCAACCCAGTTTGCTCAAACGGAATCATGTCAGTCGCCTGATTCTGCACCGTGTTAACGTAGTCTGACACTTTCTGGTCTTTCGACCATGCCACCCGCACGGGGACCGTTGTAATAGTTGGCGCTGCCATCTTACCCAAGCCAGGCACCTTTGCTCCTCTGCCGGACATTGTCATTCCGAAAACAACGTCCCGAGAGTTTGTCAAGCCGCCGGCAACCAAGGCCCACGCGGCCCGGAGAAGGTTCGACGTGGTGATTCCCGATTGCTGCTTCAGTGGTAAAAAGATTTCACCTTGAAAATTCCGATCTGCTTGCGGTTGCTGGATAGAGGGCGGGAGAGATGGGAAAGGGTTGCCGGAATAGCTTGCGAGAGCGCCTCGCCAGTATGCCACCATCTCATCATGATCTTGGTTCAAGAGATATTGAATAAAGTGGTTGCACTGTGGCCCAAAGTCAACCAGCTTTCCACGAATGGCCTGATAAACGGCATTGACTATGAGAGACAGGGACCAATCGTCGTAGAGCGCGTGATGGAGCGTCCAAACGAACCGAGTATATGATCCGCTGATATCTTTGACAAGAGCATATCGAACAAGTGGCTGATTCAATACCATCATGCTGCGTCGATCGGCTTCTAGGTAGTGCTCAAGGTTTGAAGTTTCACACCACTCAATGTCTTCATTCAGCACTACTTGGATGAGAGAACTGCGATGCTGCATAACCCTGGTACGCAAGATGGCCATTCCACGCGCTACTTCACCCCATGCTCTTCGAAATGCTTCTACGTCAAGCCCGGGGGCAAGTTCAAGGACGCTTTGCATGACGTAGTCACCTGGCCGTTTCATCGACAGCGATAGCAGTCCTTCTTGGAGGGGACTGCAAGGGTATGCATCCTCCACCAAAATTGGGGACTCGAGCTGAAGGCGGAATGAGACGTCTTGAAGAAAAGAGGCGGCCTCGATCTCGCCAGGAAGAAGAGAAAAAGGCTTGATGACATTCCCGGCAGCGCTGCCAGGCAGATCGAGTCCACGTCCCTGCTGCGCAGCTAGCTCCAAGGTAGGATAGCGGAAGATGTCTGCCACGGCCAGCTCAATACCATGCTGACGCATATCGCTCACCAGTCTCATCGCAGCAATCGAGTCACCGCCGAGTCGGAAGAAGCTGTCGTCAAGCCCAATGATTTCCGGATCTACACCCAGCAGTTTTGCCCAAGCTTGCTGCATCTGCCTCTCTAAAATCGTTTTCGGCTTGCGTTTCGCGCCTTGTCTTTCCATTTGCGTCTCTGCCAGCTCATGAACAGAGAACGAGGCGCCAATCTCACGCAGTCGTCGACGGTCTAGCTTTCCAGTCGCCGTCATTGGAAGCTTTGACATCGTAATCAGCACTTTAGGTACCATATAGGCTGGCAGGTGCTTGGCCAATTTGCATTCAACATCGGCAGCCATGGGAATGACACAAGGTGCTTCGGGTATGGTTTGCTCCATATCGACCATGATGTCCGTCAATTTGGTCAACAGCGGAATCGTAGGGTTTGCGCTGTCTCGAGATATGATGACGATCTCCGTGCAAAGAAAAAAGAGAAAAACAAGATCTGTAGTGACAAAACAAAGATGTTGCCTGGTGTTGTCGAATTTCTCAAGAATGGCTATCTGATTTATTTTGCCTTTCCTCATTTAGAGAAACGAAGATATCAACACAACAGAGTAGGGGCATCGGCTACACGGGTGAAACTGTACATCAGTTGAATCTCGCTTCACTTTCATCGTTCACCGTATTTCTGCCGTGCAATATGTCTTTGCCGTGGTAACAAGACAAGGGCCTTGGATGGGTTTGGAATGGAAAGAAGCCCTGATGTCCAGCCAGGATTGGATGGACCAAGATGCTCGTACCGAACGTTTGGTCTGTGACAGTCCCATCATGTGAACTCATGCATTAGGGAGAGACATGGCGTTCATCTCGAGAGCTGAGGTATTACGTATTTCGTACTGAAGTCTCCATTTTCGGGGGTGCCAGTTTGAATTTTCCTTTGGCGCATGGTGCACCACGACCTGATATTATGTAAGTCGTCACGTAGAAAACAATGCATCGCGGGACGGTTAAGATTGGACGTCTTGACTATGGAGACGCAATACATCCCATACTGACCTGCTCCGTACTCCGCATCATGACGATGTCGCTGCATCTAGAACGGGACGGACCTGGGAACTGAACAATCAGTAATTCATTTCAGTAGGTAGTTGATTCTGGTGGCGCTAAAACTTTTCTCTCGTACTCCTCCCAGCGTGTGGTACAAATTAGGGGCACGTAATTATATCATGGGCTGCAAGATCAAGCCGGTTGCACGAATCCGTCACCTCGCCGCGTACCTTGCAGGAAGCCATGGTAAGTGACAGAAATTCGGGCGGCGAAAGTTGAAGCGAGGCACGTGACTCGACCGAAATCTGGGGAAGCGCGGCTAGCTTGGGCGAAAGCACGAATACCTGCACACACACCCAGCGGATTCGGCTTCTAGCATTTTCAACGGATGAGAAATGAGAAATGCAACATGGACCAGAGGCCGCAGCCGGGACCTAATCGATCTGCATCTAGCAGAAGTCAATCTTCATCGAGAATTCTTTGACCGTGCGTCTTGGCAAAAATGACGGACACACGACTTTGTAAAGTGCCGAATTGCTCCTCGCTCTTGACTCATCTGCCCTCGTATCAGGAGAGTCATGATGATGGCGTTTCGCCGCACGCCACTGTCTATTATATCTCACTTAGTGGATGGCACATACTGGGAACATAGACCGAAATTGAAATGTCTCAGTCGTTTGCCTCAAGACTCAACTGTCAGATGGAGGTAATATTGATTGTTTGCTCAATAAGCCCGTCTGTCTATTCACCGGTCCAGGTCTAGGTACGGGTGCATAGCGATCCGAGGCACGATCCAGTTTCTGCTGCAGTGATGTCAATTAGAACTTGCTGGGTGTGTCGACTCGCCTACTTCTTGGCTGTCCTCTACAGTACTCAGTCAATCGCATCACAAGGCTCGTTTGTTATGGTACTGGCTACGGAGAGTCAATCAAGAGGGTAATCTACAGAGCAAGACAGTTCTCTTCATCGCGACCAAGATATTATAGCTGCCTTTTTATAAGTCCATTCAACCGGGATTCAATTGTTTGTCTCTACATGAAAGAACTACTGAAAAGGGTACTGACTAACTAAAAAGAAGCAGTCTTGTGACCATCTGAGAAAAACAACTACATGTCCTTCATAATAGAAGCGTCTAGGTCTACGAGAATGCAAAACACTAGCGAAGGAAATAACCACCAACTCTGCCCACCGGGCAGCACGGATCCTGACTACCACCCTTCCCTGATGAAGCATGAAGGGGAAGACTGTTGTCTTAAATGCGAAAAAATTACTACTCACGAAAATGGTCCTCCAAATTCTGCCTCTCTGGCTTCTGGTGCTGATGCCGGGTTAATCTCAGGTGTCAAGCCGGGGCAGCAGCTTCGGTCCGACGTACTCGGTGAACAGTTGCAGTATTGGAAGAAGCAATTGGAGACTAGTCGAGCAGCAGAATTACTCTGCGATCATCCAAGGCCCGCCATATTGTCTGGAAAGACAAGTGTGCGGTCATTGCAAATACGTGACTCGTTGCGCAGTCAACTTGAAGAGTATTGCGAGCAGCAGGACTTGACAGCATTTGCCGTACTCTTCGCAGCATTCAGGGCTACGCATTATCGTCTCACCGCTCAAGAAGATGCACTATCGGAACTGTCAGAAGCAATTGTGACGCCGGGGGATCGAAGAGCATGGTTGTGCCTTCATCTGATATACGATGCATCCGAACTGGGATTGACCATGAAACTTTCGATCAGCTGACCCGTCAGGTCCAGAGCGTACTGACAGAAGCTTCTGAAAACTCCTTGGTGCGGTTCGAAGACCTGCTGTCGCATCTAAGGGCCCTACAAGATCCATCTCGACACCCTCTGGTCTAGTTACTCTTTGTTATGCTGCCAGATCAGTCGGAGTTGGAGAATGCCACAATGGACGGCGTGAAAACAACGGCATTTTCTCTTTCCACAACATGTCAATTTGATATTGAACTGCATTTTATTCACGAAGGGTCCATTTTGCGTGGCGAGCTAATGTTTTCGACGGCTTTGTTTGAACCTGAGACTATAGACAATTTCATTTCCGTCTTTAACAAGATCCTTCAGGAAGGACTTGCTTAGCCTAGTGTCACGGTTGCAACGATACCTCTTATTGCAACTGATGACTACTCCCGACTTAATGTTTTAGACCTGATAAAAATCCAGAAGACGAATTATCCGAGAGAGTCGAGCATCATTGATGTCTTCAATCTACAAGTCCTGGCAGCTCCTAACAAGCTGGCAGTCAAGGACGAGACCCTTCAGCTAACCTACGCCGAGCTTGATCAACGATCGAACGTTTTGGCTGAATGGTTAGTTTTGCAATCTCTTCCCGCAGAGACACTTGTAGGAATTCTTGCATACAGATCCTGCCATACTCTTGTCGCCATCTTGGGCATCCTCAAGGCAAATTAGGCTTATCTGCCACTGGATGGCAAAACGCCAAAGGGACGAATAGAGACCATTCTCGCAGCTGTTCCCGGCCATAAGCTCCTGATTGTGGGATCGGATGATTTGCAAGCTTCTGTGCAGCTGGACGATGTGGAACTCATGCGCGTCACAGAGATTTTGGAAACCGAAAAAAACCATCACCCCATGGCAAGCACTTCGAAAGTCTGGCCTTCACCCACAAGTCTCGCCTATGTCATGTTTACCTCGGGCTCTACCGGCAAACCCAAGGGAGTCATGGTGGAACATCGCAGCATAGTAAGGCTGGCAATGCAGAATAATATGGTGCAGCACCATGCCCCCTCATCAAGAATCGCACATATAGCCAGCATTGCCTTTGACATGTCGACGTGGGAAATTTTCACTTCGTTACTCAACGGAGGGACCCTGATATGCATCAATACGACTGCATTGCTGGACTGCCTGACCCTGGCTAATATCGTCTCCCGTGAGCAAATTCAGGTTATGCTGATTACTCTGGCGCTACTAAAACGATATCTTTACGAATGTCCCGAAGCTATTGGCTTATTAAACGCGTTATACGTTGGAGGAGATCGCTCCGATCTAAGAGACTTGGCGCAGAAGCTTGTCAAAGGCTGTGTAATCAACGCTTACGGCCCAACGGAAAATACTGGAGCGAGCATAGTACATTGTCTGTCGCCGACGGAAGTTGATGCCAATGGAGTACCGATCGGTCGGGCTCTGAGCAATTCTGGGGCGTATGTCATGGATCCGCATCAGCGGTTGGTGCCGTTGGGCGTCGTCGGCGAGCTCGTCGTCACGGGCGACGGCCTCGCGAGAGGGTACCTCAATCCCCAGCAAAACACCAACCGGTTCATCACGGCAGACATTGCCGGCGAGCAAGTTAAAGCCTACAGGACCGGCGATTTCGCGTGCCAGCGTCCGAAGGATGGCATACTCGAATTTTTCGGACGAATGGACCAACAAATCAAGATTCGAGGACAGCTTGGAGAAATTGATCACATTTTGAGTACCCATGACTGTGTCACAGAGCAGGCAACAGTGCTGCTTGATGGGGAGGACGATTTGTCGCAAATTGCGAGCTTTGTGACGGTTCGAAGAAGCGACACACAGCTCGACGAGCGGCCAGACGAGGACTCTGAATCACAGCTGGTTGAAGATTGGAAAGAACGCATTGATACAGAGACGTACAATTTTTTCAAGGGTACACAACCAGGGATGGTTGGACAGGACTTTGTTGGCTGGACTTCCATGTATGATGGAAGTGACATTGACAAGGCAGAAATGCGTGAATGGCTAGACGACACAATCGGGACGATTCTCAACGGTGAGCCCCCCGGACATGTATTGGAAATAGGCACAGGGTCTGGAATGATTCTTTTCAACTTGCTCGATGGATTGCAAAGCTACACTGGACTTGAGCCGTCTGGTCGTGTCGTTGACTACGTCAAGGAGATGGCCAAGTCCGTTCCCGGGTTGGCAGACAAGGTCAACATGCACAAAGCCACGGCAGCCAATCTCAGCCGAGTTTCGTTTTCGGTGTCCCCAAACACCGTCATTTTGAACTCTGTCATCCAGTACTTTCCCAGCTTGGATTACTTGTTCAGGTTGATTCAGGATATACTCCAACTGGACGGCGTCAGGACTATATTCTTCGGTGACGTTCGATCCTATGCCCTCTACCGTGAGTTCCTGGCCGCGAGGGCGCTGAGAATTGCAAGGCAGAGGGCTACAAAGGCTGGCATACGACGCATCATGGCCAATTTAGAACAGGCTGAGATGGAGTTGCTCGTCGACCCTGCTTTCTTTGTTAACTTGCAGGCCCGTCTCCCTGATCGGATTGCTCATGTCGAGATTTTGCCAAAAAGAATGCACGCTACCAATGAGCTCAGCTGTTACCGTTATGCCGCTGTCTTGCACGTCAAGTGCCACGGCACGCAGCCAAGGGAAGTCTGTGAAGTTGGTAAGACTGAATGGGTTGATTTTATGGAGCGGCAGCTGGATCGTGGGTCCCTCGCACGGCTCTTGCAACAACTACCAACCTCGAATTCTTCCGTCCTCGCCGTGAGCAATGTGCCTAATAGCAAAATTGGCTTCGAAAGAGCTATCGTCGATTCCCTTGATAGCCATGGAGATGATTCTTGCGACAGGGACTGGCAGGAATCCGTGCGTCAAGAGGTCGATGAGACCTCCTCGCTGTCTGCCAAAGAATTGGTTCTCTTGGCCGAAGAAGCTGGCTACCGAGTGGAAATAAGCTGGGCCAGACAGTTGCAACAGCGCGGCGCCATGGACGCCATTTTCCACCGTCATCCGCATCACGGAGGGCGTAGGGCTCTGTTCAGGTTTCCCCTGAGTGAGAACAACGCGGCACTGTCCGACCTGAGCACTCAGCCGCTGCAGAAACAGAGGGCGAAGAGAATCCAGATGGATCTCAAGCAAATGCTGCAAGACAAATTACCTGCCTACATGGTTCCTCAAACCGTGGTGGTGTTGGACAAGATGCCTGTCAATGCGAATGGCAAGATTGATCGTCAAGCACTCGCCCATCGGAGCCACCCTCAAATTCCAAGCCGGCGGCAGCTCGGCCGGGAGACGTCAGGCACGGAGAGGAGAATTCAGAAAATATGGGCCAAGGTGCTCAAGATCGACGTTGCTGAGATTCATGCAGGCGATGATTTCTTCATGCTCGGTGGAAACTCCATCGCCGCGATGATGGTCACAGCCGAGGCTCACAGAGCTGGCATCAACTTGACCGTCGAGGACATGTTTCGCCATCCAATACTGCTAGACCTCGCACGTCAAAGCACCGAGATGATGCACGAGGCCCCCACGGACACGAAACCGTTCGAACTTTTGGCTGATGGAATCGACGTGGCCGGCACGATGCGCGATATTTCGGAGCATTACCATCTGGACCCTGCCACTGTTCAAGATGCCTACCCATGCACACCCCTGCAGGAAGGACTCATGTCCATAACATCAAGACACTCCGGAGCCTATACAATGCAGGCTGTCCTTGAATCGTCTGATAATACCGTAGTGTCGGACCTGTGCAAGGCATGGGAGAGAGTATTCTGCGCTACGCCGATCCTTCGCACTAGAATCGTCCAGCACCAGACTCTGGGTCTGATTCAGGTAGTGCTGAGTGACCATATTCGTTGGATCGATGCGACAGGCCTGGATGAGTATCTCAAAGCTGACAGGAAACAATCCATGGGGCTAGGGCAGCCGCTCACGCGGCATGCCATCGTCAAAGACGTGGGAGCGGGAGCACGAACGTGGCTCGTATGGACCATACACCATGCTCTTTTCGACGCCTGGTCTATGCGTCTCATGATGGATGCCGTCAGCCGGGCCTATCGTCGCGGTGACGGGCCCGTCGAGTCGCCTTGCACCAGTTCCGGGCCTTGACACAATGGTTGCCCCGACAATTGCGACAGTTCCTGTGCGAATCCAGCTGGATCAGGATAGGAGGGTTCTGGAGCTTCTGGAGACGGTGCGACAACAGGCCACAGATATGATGCCATTTGAGCAAAGTGGCTTGCAGAAAATCGCAGAAACATGCCCTGCAGCCGCGAAAGCGTGTGCGTTCCAGATCCTTCTCGTTGTGCAGCCACAAGACGACAACGATGGTGACTGGATCAGCAAAACTGATGTTGGAACCTGGCGGGATGGCAGTCCAAAATACTGGTCAGATACATACCCCCTGACGATTGAGCTGCGGCTTGGAACCGATGAAATCGGCGCCTCAGCCATGTTCAAGTCCGAGGTGATTGATCGCTGGACGGTGGAAAAGCTGATGCAGCGGCTGAATTTTGTTCTTCGTCAGCTCGACGTTGCGGGCCCGGAACAAACACTAAGAGGAATCAACATGGTCACGGAGGAGGATCTACAGCAGGTCTGGGAAGGGAACAGTACTGTTCCCCCAGCAATCCACTTGGACATCTACGAGCCCATTGCACGGTGGACGAAAGATCGTCCCGAAGATGCGTTTGCCGTTTTACACGCAGGCGGTTGCCTCTGCGTCCCTAGCGACGCCGACCGCAGGGGCAATCTTGAGCAGAGCATGACGTCCCTGCGTGCCAATATCCTTCAGCTTACCCCTTCTGTATTTCAGCTTCTATCTCCGGCCAGTGTGCCCGACGTTGATACGGTAATTCTTGGGGGGGGAAGCTTTGCGCGTTGCGGACATTCTTCCGTGGTGGGGGAAAACACGTATTCTCAATACGTATGGTCCTAGTGAGTGTACACCCACGAGCACCATTAACTACGATGCTACCTGCCCGGAAGAAGCAGTCCACATTGGCAAAGGGGCCGGGGTCGTGACCTGGGTCGTGAATCCGGCGAACAGCCATGAACTAGCCCCTGCAGGCTGCGTTGGTGAGCTGCTTCTCGAAGGGCCTCTAGTAGGCAGCGGATATCTCAACAATGACGAGCGGACGGCGTCTGCATTCGTGCAAAACCCTTCGTGGTTGCTGCGAGGAACAACAAGCCGGCCCGGGCGCCACGGACGGCTCTACAAGACGGGAGACCTGGTTCGATACAGTGGCGAGAAGGGCAATCTGACATTCATCGGTCGAAAGGATGCGCAGGTCAAGCTTCGTGGCCAGCGCGTCGAGTTGGGAGAGATTGAGCACTGGATTAAGCTGTTGGTTCCAGAGGCAAGCCGGGCTGCGGTTGGTCGCCTTCCTTCAGATCGACGGCCAGCCCATGGGCCTTGGTAAATTTCGCAGCGGCTGACGCTCAAGCCTACCCCTTTTCACTGGCTCTAGCTGACCAGCTGGCTGAGCATCTACCCAGCTACATGGTGCCAACCGACTTCCTCTGCATGCAAACACTGGCCCATTACAGCCACGGGAAAGTTGGACCGGCGACGGCTCCGAGACATTGGCGCTTGTTTTGCCGCACAACAGCTGGCCGAGACAACGAGCAGAAATCCAGAGTCAGTTGGGCAACCCACTTCTGAGGCGGAGCTGGTCTTGCAAGGCATCTGGGCTCGCGTCCTCAACATGGACGCTTCCACGATCAGGCTCGGCGATAACTTCTTCCGTCTGGGGGGCGATTCGATGGCAGCCATGATGCTCACTGGTGAGGCTAGAAAGGCTGGAGTCTCATTAAGCGTCGAGGAAATCTTTCGATGCCCTACACTGGCCCAGCAGGCGCGCAGTCAGACTTCGTCGGGCTCGCCGACGGAGACCAGGCCCCTTGCGCCCTTCTCTATGCTTGGCCGCAAGGGCGAAAACCTCCGCCAGGACCTGGCCAGTCTCTGTGGCTTGGATGCGGCACAAGTTAAAGATGCCTACCCATGCACGCCTCTGCAGGGAGGTTTGATATCGCTGACGGCCAAGCGGCACGGGGACTATACCATGCGAGCTGTTCTGGAGCTGGCCGAGCATGTCGACGTCTCGGCCTGGAAGGAAGCGTGGAACAAGGTGATTCGTTTGACTCCCATTCTACGCACGAGGATCGTTCAGCATAAGGAACACGGCCTTTTGCAAGTAGTGGTCGCACACGAATGCATTGACTGGATCGGCGCCACGGATTTGACGGCATACCTGCGGAGCGATAGGACGCAGTTCATGGGCCTTTGTAAGCCATTAACACGCCTTTCCTTGGTCAAGAATAGCTCTGGTCGAGTCCAGTGGTTCGTGTGGACGCTTCATCTTGCGCTTTACGATGGCTGGTCCATGAACCTCATGCTTGACGCGGTACAGCGGGCATATCAAGGAGAATCCATCCGTGCTGGCCCACAGTTTCAAACCTTTCTTTCTTATCTCAGAGATCAGGACTCGGCAACGGCGGACAGGTACTGGTGGAGCAGCTTGGCCAACTGCGAATGCGTGCAATTTCCAGCCTTGCCGCCATCCGTGGACCAGCCCGTGACGGAAACAACTGTCGAGTACCGGTTCTCGCGTCTCCCTCAGGAACGCTCCCGGAACATCACCGTACCGAACCTGATCCGCGCAGCTTGGGCCCTGATTGCTGGTCGGATGAGTGACACGGACGATGTTGTCTTTGGGGCGAGTGTCTCTGGAAGAAATGCGCCCGTAGCTGGTATTGATGGACTGGTGGCTCCGACATTTGCTACAGTCCCTGTGCGTGTCCGGCTCGACAAAAACCAACCGATTTCTGACTATCTAGACGCGGTACAAGTCCAGACGACTGGCATGATAGCATTTGAGCAATCGGGATTGCATCGCATCGCCAAACTGTCTCCGGATTGTGCCAAGGCTTGTTCCTTTCAGACGCTCCTCCTGGTCGTCCAGTCACAAAACACTCCATCCACCACGACCAAGGAGGAGATTTGGAAGTGGCAGGATGACAGCACACGATAAGCATTCGGTGCGTACGCACTCGTTGTCCAGGCGGTCGTCTCTGTAGAAGATGTGGCCGTTTCCGCCATGTTTGACAGCAGGATCATCCAACCTTGGCTCGTCAAAAATATGCTTCTGCGACCCCGACACGTTTTGCAGCAGTTTGGCAGCGCGCGTCCCCATGAGACCAAGATTAAAGACATTGTGATGATCACACCGGAAGAACTGGACCTCGTCTGGGGATGGAACAGCACCATGCCCTGCCCGGTAGAGCGATGCGTGCACGATGTTATCGAGGCCCGGGTTCGGTCACAGCCTCATGCCCCGGCCGTGTGTGCGTGGGACGGCGAGGTGTCGTATCGAGAGCTGAGCCGCCTCTCGACCGGTCTCGCCATCAGGCTCGCCCATCCTGGCGTCCGGGAAGCCGCGCTGGTACCGCTCTGTTTCGAGAAATCCATGTGGACGACGGTGGCGATGCTTGGCGTGCTGAAGGCCGGCGCTTCGTTTGTGCTGCTCGATCCGTCGCTTCCCGAATATCGCTTGCAGACAAGGGTGAAGCAAACGAGAGCGACCATGGTGATGTCGTCGCGCATGAACCACGCACTGAGCACGAAACTGGGGGCACGAGTCATCACCGTTGACGACTCGGACCTGCTTCTGGACCTGTGCGAAGGGGCTGAGGAGGAGGGGGAGCCCAGAGTACCGTACTCGCTTAGCCCTTCGTCTCCAATGTGCGTGGTGTTCACCTCGGGAAGCACGGGGACGCCCAAGGGAACCCTGATCACGCACCGAAACTTGTCCTCGGCACTGGCCTACCAGGCGGACAAGCTGGGGCTGACGGCCGAATCGCGGCTGTTCGACTTCTCCCCATACGGATTCGACATGTCCATCTGCAATGTCTTCGTCGCCCTTGCCCTGGGCTGCTGCCTGTGCGTACCGCGAGACAGCGACCGGCATAACAGGCTGGCGGCAAGCATGGCCGGGATGAGGGCAACCTCGGTGATCCTGACCCCGTCCGTTGCTCGACTGCTGCGCCCGGAGCAGGTGCCTGAGCTGCAGTCCATCATGTTTATCGGAGAGCCGTTGCATGTCCGTGACGTCGAACCCCTCTGGTGGAAGAGAGTGCGCATCATCAACCTCTACGGACCGTGCGAGTGCACCCCGATCAGCACTATCAACAACAAGATGGCCCTTGAAGACGACGTCGGCGATGCGGCAGCAGCCCTCCACGATGCCACGTGCATTGGAACAGGAGCCGGAGTCGTGACCCGGGTCGTGGACGCGGAGGACCACAACACGCTTGTGCCTCCCGGGTGCGTCGGTGAGCTCCTTCTCGAGGGGCCGCTCGTCGGCAGCGGCTACCTCGGCGACCCTGACAAGACGGCCGCCGTCTTTGTCCAAGACGCTCCGCCCGCGTGGTTGGCGGCGGGGGCGGCGGCGCGCTCTCTCCAGGGCCGGCGTGGGGGAGGAGGGCGGCTCTACAAGACGGGTGATTTGGTCCGGTACAACGCGGACGGGAGCCTGGTCTTTGTCGGCCGGAAGGACGTGCAGCTCAAGATCAATGGCCAGAGGGTCGAGGCTGGGGAGGTGGAGCACTGGGTGCAGCGGTGCATGCCGTCGGCGCGCCGGGTTGCCGTCGAGATGATTTATCCTCGGGGGGGGGGGGATTCGGCGCCGATGCTCGTGGCGTTTGTTGAGACAGAGGCTTGATGACTTGATGCGTGGCAATGAATGCCGGAAGTTGCTGCGAGGGATACAGCTGCACGACGAGTGAGGGAGAAAAGGAAACGAGATTCACGTATCTCATTCACCCGGTCCGTTGTCCCAAAACTTGAACAGGGTTGTCATGGAGCATGTATGGGGAAACGTGCCGACTACTCGCCCTCTTTCTATTCTCTACTTTTCTGCTTCGTCTCGCAGCTACCCAAGACAACTCCGGCAACAAGTTCTATACTCCTTCTTCGACCCACGCACCAACCAACAACACCCACGAGCGCCGTCTCCCCCCCTTGCTTGCCTAGGCGGCCCTGACCCATCCGTTCTGTCCTCGCACGATAGCATGCTTCCTCACCACAGAAACGAGCTGGTCCCAGTCCCGACACCGATGGACGTTTCCCCAGCCCGTCGTCCCCTGCGGATAAGTCTGCGAGGACGGGCGTTCGAGGGTCATATCTCCGTGGCACATGATTGCCTGTGCAGGGGGCATGATCATCCATCAGTATCAGTTGAAGAAGAAAAATCACCAGGTACACACATTCCCGGAGAAAGAGTACATCCATCGCCCCCCCAAGTTGGGCTCGCGTGAAAAAAAAACGTACCTGCCGCAGATACTCGACGCAGTGATCTATGTGCTCGGCATCTACATCACGCCGGCACGTCTTGTCCTCTCGGTAGACCATGAAGGAGTGCTTGATGACGGCCTAATGAGAATGGAAAATTGAAAAAACAGCAAGCGGATTAGTCAAACTTGGTCGCCTTACTCCTCTTTTCCTTGTCCTCTTTTTTTCTCCCCGTCACGCTACATGCTGACGGGGGCTCGTACGTACCACGCAATGAACTTGATGCATCACGGCAACGCTGAATCCTTCCGCCTTGGCGTCCCACGCGCTCGGATCCTCGCCATGCCTGCGCATGTTGACGCCGCCGCCGAATCCGACGCGCGAGGGGTCGGGGACGGCGATCCAGGCACCTAGGCACAATGGCGCGATTAACGACCAAGAAAGACGATGGAATCGGAAAACTCAGCCAGACTACTCACTCGGATAGATGTCGTCCCATATTTGCGTCGTGTTGCGCCCATCAATCTCCCCCGGATCCGTCGTCACAAACCTGTCGTCCTGCTCCAGAACCTTTTCCTGCCACGCAACTGGTCGATATGTCCATCAGCAAAAACCACGACACAAAAACAGGGGCCAAATTGCAGGCGCCAAATGCAGTCGCTTTTATTCCTTCTCCTTCCTTCCTTTGGCCTCGGGCCTGGCTTACCATTTCCGAGCAGAGACTCTGTGGTGGACAGGCCGCACTCGCAGCCGCGCGCCGATCGAGCCAGGTACTTGGCCGCAACAAAGACGGCGCACGCAAAAACGACGAGCGATACAGCGCCGACGCAAAACAGCTTGATGCCATTCCACGTCCTGGCCTCGGCGGCCACGCGCTTCAGGAGGTCTGTGCCACGGGGGGCACCGCGGCAGGGAGTGACGACGCCATCTCCATCCGCGTCGTCGGCGTCGTCGCTGGCCGCATCGGCGAACCGTTCCGGGTGGTGCTTCAGCAGGCTCTCGGAGGACTCAAGGAACGGGGCCGGCATCGCGATTGTATCACGAGGGGGGTAGGGGTAGTCTCTGGTGAAGTGGATGCAAAAAGCTCAGTAACATGTGGCAGCTGGAAGAACCCCCTTTTTTTGCCCTCCTTGTTAAGAAAAAAAAAAGGGGGATACTCTGAAATACCACAACGAGAAAAACAAAAGCCGGTCCTCCAGTCCGTATTGCTCCTCCTTCTCACCCTCAGATCCATCGTCCCTTTCTTCTTTTTTTTTTTTTTTCTTTTTTCTTTTTTCTCTCTTTTCTTCTCGAGAACATGTAGCATGATGAGCACACGTAGAGGCACACGCATCTAAGGGGCGGGAAAAAGAAATAAACGAGACCTATTCCCCGACATCACATATCACATGTCCACATGATGGATTCAGGTAGTGAGTGACTGGACGTATATCAGAAAGCTACACATATGCATGCTGCATGCTTGCGGCACACCAGCCACAGCCTCCCACACTCACTCACTCACCCGGCCCCACCAGCCACACACACCCCTGACCGTCTTGCGCGCCGCGTCCGCGAACCCTTTCATCATCACCACCCGCATCAAACCCAAGCCGTGCCACCAAAACCACCACCAATCCCTCCCTTCCCTCATCATCACCACCACCACCACCACCACGACCGACGACCGACGACCGCCCAGCCGTCTCGCCCAATCCACTTGCCTTCCCTCAGAAAATGGTACCCCCGCCCACCCGGCCTCTC
>SRQA01000334.1:0-25583 GCA_018360365.1 Claviceps citrina | reverse complement strand
TTATTAAGTTAATTAGAAATTATAGGTTAGCTTACTATATAAAGCTCCTAAAAGGCATAAGACTTTATAATATCTTTTACATTTTAAACTTAAAATTATATAAAGGAAATCTAGAGAGTGTACTAAAAGTAATATAGTAAGTACCTCTCCTTATAGGAGAAGATTCTTTATATATTATAAAAGAAATTATTACTTATAAGCATTAGGGAAACTAATAAAAGTACCTTATTAAATAAGAAGGTTATAATAACTTAGAGAATATATAAATACATTACTATAACTTTACAAATCTATAAGTCCCTTAGAAATATAATTAAAGAATTCTTTAAAAGAAAGCTAGTATATAATAATAAGATTAAGAAATAAGGGGGAAGAAGGTTTAAAGAAATTAGAAGTAGGGAAGCAGTAATATTATAGGTATTATAAAGAATATATATAAATTAGAAGCATTAGAAGTTTTTAAGATTAGTTTATAATATTTAAATTAAGCAATATAAAGGGAACCTTCTATAACTAAGATAGTCGCAAGCAGAGAGGGTTACCCTATTAGGACTAGAAAGCTATAAGGTTGCCTTAGGCTAACAGGATCTATTTACACAAGCAAGCCTTTATTAAATTCGCGTTATATAATAAGGTTATTTACTACGTATAAGCGCTAGACTTATAGCAAGGTATAACTACTAGACTTATAGCAAGGACTAGAGGTATATAACACTTGTGATTATATAAGCATAAACCTCTAACTAGATTAGATAGAAGGGGGCAAGAATTAAGACCGTTACCTATTGCTACATACCTTCAAATAAGCCGTGACTTCCTTAATCTCTCACTCTGATATCCCTGACCTATTCATGACACTTAAATGCGCGAATATAGTCTTGCTTAACATAGACACGTGTTAACTATATAGTAAGTATATAGCCTATTTAATTATAATGCCTTTAATTTATTACTTAGTAAGAGTCTTAATTATTAAAAACGGCTTGTCTAAAGCAAGTAAGCTTTAACTATGTGTGAAATATGTAACTTGCTTAAATGTAGAACCTTTAATTTCTCTCGCTTAGTAAGGATTCTAAATGTATTGTAAATAGCTTATTTAAAGCTATTAAGCTTTAACTATATATAGTATGCGCGGCTTGCTTAAATTATAAAGCTATTAATCTCTATTACTTAGTAAGGATCTTAACTATATTAAAAACAGCTTATTTAAAGCTAGCAAGCTTTGACTATATGTAGAGTTTGCGGCTTGCTTAATTGCAGAGCCTCTAATCTCTGTCTTATAATAAGAATCTAAATATGTTAAGAGTAGCTTGTTTAAAGCTAGCAAGCTTTAACTATATATAGAGTTCGCAGCTTGCTTAATTATAAAGCCTTTAATCTCTGTCTTGTAATAAGAATCTAAATATATTAAGAGTAGCTTATTTATTACTAGTAATCTTTAACTATATGTGGAGTTTGTGGCTTGCTTAATTGTAAAGCCTTTAATCTTTGTCTTGTAATAAGAATCTAAATATATTAAGAGTAGCTTATTTAAAGCTAGGAAGCTCTAATTATATATAGAGAGTGTAGCTTGCTTAATAGCAAAGCCTTTAATCTCTTATAGGAAATGTATTATTATTTTATAGTAATCTCTTAAAGGTATATAAGGTAGCTTACTTAAAGCTAGTAAGCTTTAAACTATATATTAAGGGGGCGGCTTGCTTAGTTACTAAGCCCTTAATCTATAGTAGGGCGTAGGTAAGTTTGTTATTTATAGTAAAGTCTTAAGAGTGTTAAAAGCTACTTGTTTAAAGCTAATAAGCTTTATCTGTATATAAGGTAATTAGCTTGCTTAACTATAGGGCCTTCTAGGTGTAATAAAGTGTGTATAGGTTTGTTTAAAGCTAGTAAGCTTTAACTATATATAAAGAGAGTAGCTTGCTTACTAGCAAGGCCTTTTAATCTTAAATAAAATATATATAAGCTTATCTAAAGCTAATAAGCTTTAACTATATATAAAGGAAATAGCTTAGCTATAGCATAACTATACACGTAAATCTCTTATTTATTTAGTAGTAATTATAGAGGTATGTAAATTAGCTTGTTAAAGCTAGTAAGCCTTAAAGCTTCTTTAGTCTTAATAAAATATATATAAATTTATTATTCCTTATAACTCTCTTTTAAGAGGTAGTAGACTTAGCTTACTTAAAGCTAACAGGCTTTAAAGCTTCTTTAATCTTAATAGAATATATATAAGTTTGCTATCCCTAGCAAGGCTCTTAAAAGGTATAATAATAGGCTTATTTAACACTAATAGGCTTTAACTATATAGTGTAGGAACTACTTGCTTATTTTAGGTAAGGTTTGTAAAGGTAGTAAATATAGTATATCTAAAGTAGGCAAGCTTTAGCTATACAAAGAGGGAGCAGCTTGCTTAATTATAATATCTTTGCTTATAGTAGGATATATATAAGTTTTATTTAACGCTAAGAAGCTTTAACTATATTAAAAGAGCACTACTAGTAAAGGTTTTTAGCAGTAGGTTATAGGAATCTCTAGGGTTTTTAAAGTCACTGCTTCTGCCTAGCTTATTTAACTTAATTATAAGTCTGTTACTATCTCTGCGAATTCGTTACTTATATACGTAGAGTCTAGTTTAGGCTATTATACTTTCCTTAATCTAATAGTTTAGTAGGAAAAAGAAGAATTAAAATTATTAGGGGTTAATTTAGGGATACTAAAGTAAGAGACATAAGGAGGTTATAGTAAACTAGAAGGTAGGTTGCGATATATAACTATATTAATTCTTGCCCCTTATTTATATATAGCAGAGGCCTCTAGCATATATATTATAGGTCACGTGCTCTTGGCTAGGGCGCCGGTCAGGCGCCACGAGCTAGCACGCTCGTGCGTTGTCCTTGTTAGCCTAAGGCAACCTCTTTGGCCCTTTAGTCCTAACAATATAGGTGCAAAACAATAAGAATAATAAGCTCCATAAGGAATACTAGGTTAAGAAGGTGCTAGCGGCCTACAACGCGCAGGGCCGTGGGCACTGTTAGGACATTCTTATTAAATAGGTAGGACACTTAATACTAATATAGGAGCTGCTTAAGAACCTAGCAAATATATAAGCCCTAGTAAACTATAAGGCAGAATAGGGTAGTATATAGTATAATAATAGTCTCTAGTAAGTTCTTAAATAGGGTTCTTTTATAAAGCTATATATATTTATTACTTAAAGCTTAATATACCTTAAATTAGTCTTCTTCCCCCTCTCTCTTACTTACCTTTCTTTCTCCCTTACCTTAGTAAACCCTATATTAATTACTAAGTAACTTTAAAGGTAGCTTATTATTATAAGGGTTAGGGGAGGGGGTGTTACATTATATTTAGGATAGCACTATTAAGATTACTTATATATCTCTCTTATTTCTCTCTTAGTAGTATTAATAGCTCTTTAGTATATACTTTTATAAGGTATATTAAGGGTATTAGGGGGTGTTTAGTAATTCCTTTACCTATAAGCTAGGCCTATAGGATTACTATAGTAGCTATATAATACTTTATAGCATTACTATCTACTTCTCTATAGCCCTTTATATAGCCCTAAAGGACTATATAATATGCTACTAGTAGCTAGTTATAGCCTAGGTATTCCGCTCCCCCTATGTAAATAGTATGCTTCTAAGCTAGGTAAAGGGTTAGACTAGTAGTTATATAGTACCCTAGATAAGGGCACTAAGGGATATAAAGAATAAGTTAGTAGCTATATTACTAGGTAGTATAGGTATAGTACTCCTTATAATAGGCATATTATTAGTAGGTGTAGTAGTAGCAGGGGCATTATAAATAGTCTAGATAGTAACTAGGGCATACTTAGTATAATAATATAGGTTAGTAAATCTATTGTGTTGCGCTGGATAGAGGTTAAGGCGACGTATGGCTCGTCACCACAGCGATCTATACGCAAGGTTATAATAACTTAATTAGTTATATAAGTTAATAATGTAAAGAGACCTATACCGTTAGGATCACGGTCCCTAGATTAATTAGTATTGCGAGGCTAAGTTAGATTATTACAACGTGGCCGCGCACATGTAAGTAAGAGGGCTAAAAGCAAGGCAAAAAGGTTAATAATAATGCTACCTAACTACTAAAGGCACGCTAGCCTTTATACTATATAAACTAATTAATCCTTCTTCCTAGCTATAACCTATAACCCCCTAAGGCCTTTATCCTTAATAACTATAAGGGTCGCATTACTCCCTACACAATCCTCCCTAGATACAAAAAAAAAACAAAAAAAGCATTAACTAGTAACGCGACTATTTAATCCTAGCGCCCTAATTATAACAAACCTAAACTATATAACTCTTAAGATAACTTTAGGGTCTTTAGCGTGTTTAGTATAGTTAGCTGCGTAACCCTTAGGGTCTGTGGCTATTAAAAAAAAGAGGTGGATTGCTGCTTCTGTAGTATCTCTAGCTCCTTAGACAATCCTTAGTTATTGCGCTGCTTATAGTAGCAAGCCCTCCTAGCGCGCGCATTAGCTTAGTCTCTTTAATTTAGCTATTCCTAGTCTGCTTAGTTATACTTAGCCTTAATTATATCCTAGGCCCTTAGATTAACTAGTCTAGGAGGCATAATAGATAGCAAAGTCCTATTCTAAGGCTCTTATATAATATTAGGCCTTAGCAATACCTTTTCCCTTTTAAAAAGCCTAATAATATCTACTATAGTGTAAGCGCCTGTAGCTCTAATCCCTCTATCCTGTTCTAGAGCAACAGCAGCTCTGCAATACCTCTTGTAAGGCTGGCTGCTAGTCTTAGTTTGCTCCCTATAAAATTAAGTAGTATAAGGCTAGGGATTATTATAAAAAGACCTATCTTAACTTAGTACTAGACTCTTATAAGATTAACGTATCTTAGCTAGCATTTTTGCAATCCTACCTAGCATCTTAGGATTAGATAGTGCTTTAGAAAGAATATTAGATAGCACGCTTTGCTAAGCTTTGCTATGTTAAGCTAGCGTTAGAGTTAGAGGCAGGGGTGATTCCTTAATAGGTATATCTTCTATATTAGATAGTAATCTAAGCTGCTTAAGGCTTGCTAATGCTTTACTAAAGGAAATTATGTAATCCTTAATAGTTAGGATTAGACTTAATTCCTTATACAAAGTCCGCTCCTAGTTAGTAATTTCCGCTTGCAAGGTAATATTCTATATAACTAGCTTACTAATAATCCTAATTTTAGGCATTTAGGGGTTATCCTACTATTATATAAGCTAGCGCTAGTTGTTGGCTGTGTATTTAATTAACCGCCTTTTATTTGTTAGGCACTCTCCCTAAGGTATAAGCCTTAGTAGCTAAGGGAGCCCTTTACTAAATATTTAAAGGTATTCTCGCGTTCGTAGTATATAGCCATGGCCTCCTACTAAGTGCTTAATATTATAAAAGAACTACTAGCGTAAATTGTTATAGTTAGGGACTAGTTAGAGCGTGATCTTATAGGCTATAATGCTTTATAGGACGTAGAGGGTTATATCTATTCCTCTAGTTTTTTTATCTCCTTCTAGAACCTTATTTATAAAGCACTAATTACAAAGGTAGTAGTGGAAGCTGTCTAAGCTATTATAAGGCTTCCCTAGGGTATTGTTCTTAATATACTTTAGATTATAGAGCCCTCTAGCTCCCTATAGTAATATAAGATTAATTAGTCTATAACTAACTTAATACTAGATTATTTAAAGTAAAAAGGAAATTATAGTATAGCTATATTCCTAGCTGCCTTGTTAGTTATAGGCAGGAACACAAAGACCCTAGATCCTATAGGAATAGTTAAGCAATGTTATAATTTAGTACTACTCTTTTAGCGCCTTAAGGAACCTTTTTTAATAGCTAGTTTTTAAGGAGTTAAAATAGTAGAACGCTCCGTGAGATTTATTAAAAACAAACGCGGTCTAATAGGATATTATGTAGATAAATCTAGCTACTAGGCGCTAGCCGCCTATCTCCTTATAGAGGCGTGTAGGGTTATAGCTAATACTATATTTAATATTAATAACTATATTAGTTTCTTACGGAATTTAGAAGGCACAAGGCCCTATCTTCTAGGCTAGTTATTCGTGGCTTATAATATCCTTCCTAATAGCAAAGTTAAAATTATATATTATAATAATATACTCTAAGCCTTATGCTATAATTTTTCCTATAGCTAGACAGTTAAACTAGTTAAGCTAGCGCTAAGTGCCCTAGGGCCTTCCTAATATCTTAATAAACTTAAACGCCTTTATCTTGTAATTTTCCTAATTTTTAATATTTAGCTACTTATTTATAAGGCAAAGGTCCTTAAGTTATGCTATAGTGTTTATTGCTTATATATACTCTAGTTATTGCTTAGGCTATGCAAACCTTTGCATAAAGAGAATAGGCTACGTTCTATATAGCTAATTAAGTGGTTTTTGTATATAGCTAGCTTTAGATAGGCAAAAGAACTTCCCTTTAAGACAGTAGGTACTAATAGTAGCATGTACTATTTTATAGTTTTAATACTTAAAGTATCTAATAGGTTAAACCTAGCGTTAGCTAGCTAAGTCTTAAGGGCGAACGTAAGCTATCTTAGGGCAGTATAATTAAATAGTATAAATGTAAGGGGCGAAATTATTATGTGTGTTATAGGCAGGAGCTTAAAAAAAAGCATATTATTAATAAAGGAGTTTTGGCTTTATTATGTAGGTATAAAAAAGAGGCTCTTAAAGGAGTGTTATTATTTGTTAATATTCTCTGTAATTTACTCTTGTAGCTAGTAGCGGCGCTACTAGTTAGCAATAGCTGTTATGACTGTTAGGCCTCCCTAACAGAATCCTGTCTAATATATATTAACACCTTTTTTGTAAGCTTTTCCTTTAACTTCCTCTTTTCTTTAATTTTAATACTAAGTAGAAAAACAGCAGAACTACTTAATTATAGTGGAATCTCTAAGCAAAAGGCATAAGGACCTTCTAAATGTCTATAGGCTTATCTAAGCTCGCATCCCTATCTTATAGCTATCCCTTAATGTCTTAATAGTATAGTCTAGCCGCACTAATACATACTAAAGCAACCTTTTAATAAAACTAGTAAGTTATAATAGGTATTATTTAATTAGCTAAGCTAGGAACTAACGTATTAGTAATATCCTTAGTTTAATATTTAATTTATATTCTAGGTTTGCGGTAGCATTAATGTTAGGGCGCGCGGTGCCCTAATCTATACTAAGATAGTGGTGTAGGATTCTACTAAGCCTATTTAAAACCCGCCTAAGGCTCTACTAGTAGCTCTTAAAGGCACTAACGTAATAAAAGAATTTATACTAGAAGCGGTTACAAATACTTTGCTCCTATATAAAATCTATATGCGGCATTGCCCTTAAAATAAGGTTTATATTCTAGCTAAGCTAGCGCACCCTTAGGGCTATATTATTAATTTAATTACTAGCTAACGTGAGAGGCGCACAGGGTTCCTAGTAGCCCTATATAGTAAGCTAAATAACACCTTCTGCTTAAACTATGCGAATATATACTTAAAGACTATTAATGCCTTTGCTAAGCATATATGCTTCCCCTTTTATAGATATATATTATTAGAGGGGGTTACTAGGAGTTCTTGCGCTAACTACATTTATAATGCGAACGGGGCCTCTTATAAGTAAAGGTACGCTATAGGGTACTAGGACTTTAGATTAAGCTCTTAAAGGTTAGGGTTTGCTATATTCTTTAGTAAAGACTAGAGGGCTAGTAGTCCTCTTAATAGTTTAGACACTTTTAGTAACCTAAATAGTAATACTACTCCGCGGATTAAGTACGATTTTCCTCCTCCTTTTTAATTAGTAAAATGTAACTAGTAGTCCTTTGTCTAATAATAAGGATTAACTAGTTCTTAGGGAAGCTTTGCTCTAATAAGCATTACTAAAAACAAATAAAGTAGGTAGGGATTAGGGATAATTAGTGCAGGCAATATACAGAGAAAATAAAATAATAAACTAGGAAAAATAGGAAAGCAAATAATATAGTATAGAAACAATTAATTATTATAACTAAAGCAAGAAAAGAAATATACTCTCTCTTCTCCCTAACTAAAAATACTATAAACTTACATAGGGTGTTTTTAGTAAACATGCCTAGTACTAAATGTTAAGGCCTTTGCCTAGTAGTACTACACTAGGGCAAGCCTTATAGTTACCTCTTGTCTACTTGCTAAGACGTGGTAGCTAGACCTTAATAGAGTGCAAAGGGTAGTGGCGTGGAGGGATAGGGTCTTTAACCTCCCTAACTCTAAATACAGTAACAGTAGCTGCTTTACTAAGGGCTTCCTTATATAAGACTATTTAATTAGATATCTTATAACTTAAAACTAAAGAGTAAAGGTTAATAACCTTATTAGGGTTAGAGTAGCCTAGAGGCAGGTAAAGCTAAGGGTTAGCAAATAAGCGCTACTAGCTAGCTGTCATAAATAGGTTAGGGATATTAGAGTGAGAGATTAAGGAAGTCACGGCTTATTCGAAGGTATGTAGCAATAGGTAACGGTCTTAATTCTTACCCCCTTCTATCTAATCTAGTCAGAGGTCTGTGCCTATATAATCACAAGTGTTATATGCCTCTAGTCCTTGCCACAAGTCTAGCGGTTATACCTCGCTATAAGTCTAGCGCTTATACGCGGCGAATAACCTTATTATATAACGCGAACCTAATAGAGGCTTGCTCGTGTAAATGGATTCTATTAGCCTAAGGCAACCTCGTAGCTTTCTAGTCCTAACAGGGTAACCCTTTCCGCTTACAACTATCTCGGTCGCAGAAGGTTCCCTTTGTATTACCTAATTCAAATATTACAAACTAATCTTAAAAATTTCTAATGCTTCTAATCTGTGTATATCCTTTGTAATACCTACGATGTTACTGCTTCCCTACTTCTAATTCCTATAAACCTTCTTCCCCCTTATTTCTTAATCTTGTTATTATACGCTAGCTTCCTCTTAAAGAATTCTTTAATTATATTCCTAAGGGACTTATAGATCTATAAAGTTATAGCAACATATCTACGTATTCTCTAAGTTATTATACCCTTCCTATTTAATAAGGTACTTTTATTAGTTTCCTTAATGCTTATAGGTAATAATTTCTTCTATAACATACAAAGGATCTTCTCCTGCAAGGAGAGGTACTTGCTATGTTGCTTCTAGTACGCTTTCTAAATCTCCCTTATATAATTTTAAGTTTAAAATGTAAAAGATATTATAAAGTCTTATGCCTTTTAGAAGCTTTATATAGTAAGCTAACCTATAATTTCTAATTAACTTAATGATTTTATAGGGTCCTAGGTACTTTGCCGCAAGCTTCTTACTTAGTTGCTATAAATTAATATTTCTTATAGACAAAAGAATATAGTCTCCTATATTAAATTTTATTAGTATTCTCTTTTAATTATAATACTTAGCTTGTATAGCTTATATATATTATAGGAGCTTCTGTGTCTCTTTATGTTTGCGTTGTAGCTTCGCTTTACGTAACTTAGCTTATTTATTTATTATAGTAGTTATTCTCTTTGTATATAACAGGCCTCTAGGTATAAAACCTTAAAGCGCCTTAGCAGGGGATTCGCGGAGAGAGCTATAGTAGCTTATATTATATGTAAATTACACTATTAGTAAAAGGTCGACCTAATTAGTCTGTTTAGCGCTAGTAAAGGCTTGTAAATAATGCTTAAGTAATTAGTTTATTTGTTTAGTCTAACTGTCTGTTTAAGGATAGAATGCAGTGCTTAGTTAACGCTTAGTTATAATATTATAGCAGAAGGTTTGCTAGAAAGAGCTTGTAAAAGTTATTCCGCGGTTAGTTACAATGCCTTCCGGGATACTATAATCTTTAAAGACTAAATTAATAAAAAGCATAGCTAAACCATTACTACTTAATTGCTTTAATATTAGCATGTAAATAGTATACTTTATAAATTAGTTAACTATTACAAGGATAGTATTATATATCTTAGATTCTAATTCCTTTACTAGTAGAAGTCCTATAATAAAGTCTATTAATAGCTCTTAGAAGGGTTAGTCTAGTATAGGGAGCATAGTAAGTTCGCCATAAGGTTAATGCTACCTTAGCTTTAATACTTAATAATTAAAACAAGTACAAATGTGTTCTTTAATATCTTTTCTTATGCGCGGCTAATAGTATTAGTTAGTAATTTAATAAAGTGTTTTGCTAACTCCCTAATGCCCTGCGGCTTTATTATTATAAACAAGCATTAAGATCTCTTTACAGAGACCTAATAGAATATATATATAGTTTCTAAAAAGGAGTGTTTTATTTTTATTAATTAACTAACCTAGAGGGCTAGAGGCATCCCCTAAGCTTCTAACTAGAGGGTTAAAGACAGCCTCTTTACTATAACCTTAAGGGCTAGAGGCTTCCTCTTAATCTTTTCTTATTTTACTATCTAGAGGGTTAGAGACTTCCCCTGTATTTTAAGCTTAAGGGCCACGGGTATCCTCTAAGCTTTAAACAAGCTGCTTAGTTTGCAAAACAAAGGCATTCCCTCACTACGCCTAGCTTAATTTATTATATATAGCCGCTTTTAGAGGTTCTATAGCATTAGCTCTATACTATGTAAGACACTAACTAAGGAAGCAGAGTCTAGCTACAAGAGCGCCGCTATATTAACTTATTATTAGCACAAGGCTATTAAGCAGGATTAGTATCTATAACTCTAATAATATCTTAAACTATTCTAAAAAGCCGCTTATAAGCATTACTCTCTTAGTAATTACACTATATACTTACTCTTTAAGGGCTATAGCATTCTCTAAGTATTTTAGAGAGCTGCTTATAAGCATTACTTTCTTAGTAGTTATACTATATACTTGCTCTTTAAGGGCTATAGTATCCTCTAAGTATTATAGGCTAAAGACTACACTAATAGTAACTATTTCTTTCTTAGTTAGAGGTAGTTTAAAGCTTAATCGCTTTAACTTTACACTAATAAACTTAGACAAAAAATATAAAGCTTAAGAAGCTCCTATGTCTTTAACGCTAGTATTATAGTCTAACTTATAAGACAAAGGGTTTGTAGGGTTCTTAACCCCTAGCCTATATTTAATTATAAAGTTATATAAATTAAGTTTATTAAGGGCTTATACTTGCCTACTAGTAAGCTTAGGCTTTAACGCAAGATACTTATAATTAAGATAATTTATAATAACCTAAATAGGTTAGGTACTATAGGCTATATAATATCTCTAATTCTTAAAGGCTTCTTAAATTACTAGTAGCTTAGTATTAGGAGTTAAATAGTGCACTTTAGTACCTAGTAGCTTCCTTAATACGTACGTAATAGGATACTATTAGTCTTCTTGCTTCTATGAAAGAATTACGCTAATTATAAAGCATAATACATTAGTCTTTATTCTTAATAGTGTAGCTAGATTAAAATGTACTAGAATAGGTGCTATAATAAAGCTTTACTTAAGCGTCTCAAACGCCTTATGCTCGCGGGGACCTAACGTAAGTGGCCTTATTGTATTATTCCTTGTTAAATTAGTAAGGGGAGCTATAATCTTGCTATATTTGTAAATAAAATAATAGTAAAAGCTAGTAAACCTAAGAAATAATTACATGTCTTTAACACTACAAGGTTCTAGCTAATTTACTACTGCTTTGACTTGCTCTAGCTCTATAGTAATTCCTTTTGTTAATACTATATAGCTAAGAAAGTTAACCTTTATAGTTAAGAATTTATACTTCTTAAGGTTAGCATAGAGCTTCTTTAAACATAGCCTCTCTAAGACTTAGCGAACATGCTATTTATGCTTTGTTAGATTACTACTATAAATTAGAATGTTATTACAGTAGATAATATAAATTAAATTAATAAGCCCTAAGAGGGTGTTATTAATAAATTCTTAGAAAGTAGCTAGGGTATTAATAAGCCTAAAAGGCATTATAAGATATTTATAGTAACTATATTAATAACAGAAGGCAGTCTTTTACTCGTCTCCTTTGCTAATACAAAGCTAATTATATGTGTCTTTTAAGTTAAACTTTGTATAAACCTTAGCTCCCTTTAATCTGTTAAGAATCTCTAAGATTAGTAGTATAGGGGCCTGATTCTTTTATGTAATTTTGTTAAGGCCTCTATAATCTACACATAGGCGTAATTTGCCTCCTTTTTTCAGAATAAAGAGAATTAGGGCGCTAGCGGGACTAATTAAATAACGTATCTAGCCTCTCTCCTGCGCTATTACAAGGTACTCGCGGAGCTCTTCTAGCTCCCTTTCTATAAGGTTATATATTAGACCCCACAGGGGTCTTTAGTCTCCTTTAATTTTAATCAAATGTGTGTAACCTTCTAAGGAGGGCAACAAAGCTGCCTTTTTAAGGTTAAACACGTCTGCAAAATCTATATAACACTTAGGCAGCTTCTTTGTAGGTATCTCGCTACTTAGTTTCTTCTTAGGTATACTTAGGTCTTTAGGGTCTGTTCCTTTTAAGAAGCTAGCGCTAAGCACTAGTATTATAAATAACTCTTTTATCTCTTTATATAGTTACTTTATTAACATAATAACTTTAATATATTATCTTGTAATAAGGAAAATCCACTCTTATATATACTATAATAACACATGTGGATCTTTATTTCTAAACTAATCTATTCCTAGAAAAAGGTCTTCTAAAGTCTTAGCTATGTAGTAGCTCACATAACAGATCTTTTCGCAACCTATGCTATTAAATACTTTGCAAAGTATATTAAGTATACTACAGTATTCTAGCGGCGCATTTGCTAATTCTATTAGCAAATCACTCCTTCTTACCTTTTTCTAATCTATCTTTGTTAGTAACTTAGGATAAATAATAAAATAAGTAGCACTAGTATTAGCTAGCGCTAACTTCGCTATAACCTAGCGGTTTCCTAGCCTTAGGGACGCTTTAACACAAAATCTTATATTAGTCCCTAAAGCTAGGGCGCTTTCTTAGGCATAAGGCTTTTTCTCCTTTATATTAGGTTTAGTAATGTTTAGATAGGTTGCTAGATTAAAGCAGTTACTTCTATGCGTAGCAGTAGTGTAGCTGCTTTTCTTACAAATACTATAGTTAGGTTCTAGGCAATTTAGTCTTATATAGCCCTTCTTTTTACACTTATAATATATAGCCTCCTTTTCCTAGCTTCGCTACAAAGTACTTAGTTAGTTACTGCTCTTTCCTTTTAGGTTTAGTAAAGTTTCTCTCTCTAAAGAGTCTGCCTAAGTTTTCCTCTTATTATACCTAGAAGAATTATTATAGTTGCCTTTATTACTATTAGATTTATAATAGGAGATGTATTTGCTAATAAGTTTATGCTAATCCGCTGCTTGTGCGCCGCTAATTAAATACGTTTTTAAGCCGCGGTTAAGGCCTGTTTAAAAAAGGCCTATCTTATTCTCTATGTTTAATTAAGAAGGGAGTTTAGCATAGGTTTATTCCTATTTTTTAAGGAATCTTTTAAAGTTAGTATAATTCGCTTGTTTAAAGCTAATAAGCTTTAACCACGTGCTAAGGGAACGGCTCTCTTAATTATCTAGGCCTCCTTTAAGCTAGTTACAAAAGTTAGTCTATAAAAGGGGATTTTCAATGTAATTCTTACAAATTTTTTCTCCCGTAGCCTAACATCGCTTTGTAGTACTAGTAAGGCAGGTGCTAGTATATAAAACCTTTGCAAAGTTAGTAGCAAATTAATAAGGATTTATTATAAATTATACTTCACAGTTACTAATAAAAGTCTTTAATTAAAGGGCATTCTAGCTACTATAAGAAGGCTACTTAAGAGAAGCTTATATAAAGGTCTGCTATAGATAATACGCAGTAGGTGTAATAGGAGCTACAGATACATTCTCCTCTAGTAATTCTCCGTTATTAATATTATATATAAATTCTTAGAGTTTTTAAAGTTACTACTTCTTCCTTACTTAATTAACACGCTCTTAGAGCGCTAAGATTTTAGCATTATAATTATTACTAATAGAGATGTCTTCTATAGCTACTACAGGCTCTTACTAACTAGAGGGTGTAATAGGTTATAGTAGTAATCTAGATATAATACTAGCTCTAGGCATAGCTATAGGTCTTTGCGTAGATTTAGTGCCTTCTCTAGTAACTTTACTACTATTACGCGTTAAGTTGTGAGTCTAAACTATAATAACTTTCTTAATCTAATAGTCTAATATAAATAGAAGAATTAAAATTATTATAAATAGGTTAGGGATATTAAAGTAAGAGATTAAGGAAGTCACAGCTTATTTAAAGGTATGTAGTAATAGGTAACGGTCTTAATTCTTGCCCCCTTCTATCTAATCTAGTTAAAGGTCTGTGCCTATATAATTATAAGTGTTACATGCCTCTGGTCCTTGCTATAAGTCTAGCGGTTATACCTCGCCACAAGTCTAGCGCTTATACGCGGCAAATAACCTTATTATATAACGCGAACCTAACAGAGGCTTGCTCGTGCAAATGGATCCTGTTGGCCTAAGGCAACCTCGTGGCTTTCTAGTCCTAACACTAGCGTTGTCCTAGTAGAACTTCTTAATATAGTCTCTAGATATAGTCTTAGATAGCACTATACTATTAAGGGTCTTTAGATAGTAGGCTCTAGTAACTAGTGCCTAGCTATGGATGCGAAAAGGGCTATTCTACTATATTATAAGCTTCTGGTTTAATAACATATCTATAGCATGGCGGACATTATAAATAAGCATAAGGTTGCTAGGTTTTAATTAATCTTGTTATAGGCTACTAACGTTGCCTTTGTTAGTATGTTCTGTAAGCTTCTTTTGAAAAGCAAAGACTTTCTCCTAGGCTGCTATAATATTAGCTTCCTTTCTCTTAAGCACCTAAACTTAGGCTGCAAAAAGGTCCTCCTTTAAGACTATAAAATCCTAGTTAATAAGGCGCTAAGTAGGGAATTTAACCTCTAAGGGCAGGATTAGCTCCTAACTGTGTAGCAGATAGAAAGCGGATTTTCTATAAGAGGCGCGGATTGCTATTTAGTCCGCAAAGAGAGCTAGCTTAAGATAGTTTAACCACTTATTATTATAACCTCCTATCTTTAAAATAGCTAAGGCAAGGGACTAGTGCCCTACTTTAACAGACGCATTTGCCTTTAGGTTATAGCCTAAGGTCTATATACCTTTAATGCCTAGAGCCTCTAAGGCCGCCTTAAGGTTGCCCTACATTTTAGGGCCTCTATTAAAGACTATAAAGCAAAAAGTACTAAAACAGTAGACTAGACTCTAAAGGAACCTCCTAATTTCCTTAATATTAGCGTGTGAGACTGCCTTAGCTTTAACCTAGCCTATAAAATTATAACACGCCTCTAGCAGGTATTTCTTGCTATTATTAGGCGGCATGTGCTAAGTATTAATATAAATCTTGCTTATAGGCGTGCCTAGCATGCTAGGAATTAATAGCTCCCTAGGCCTCTAAGGGGCAAATATCTAGCAGCGCTTACAAAACTGCAATAGTTTCTACACATCTGTGTAACTATTTGTCTACTAATACCTACTCTTAATTAAATAATAGACTGCTTTACAACCCTTATAGCCTAATTCTTTATGCGTAGCCTTAATAATCTAATTCTGCTCCTTCTTATTATTAACTACTAAGCATAGGGCCTGCAAGTTATTGCAAGGGCGGGTCTAGAGCTTGCTATTATTAATATAAAAGCGCTAGGCCTACGCCCGTAGCTTCTAATACTCCTTAAAGGTTATATCCTTTAGTCTTTCTAGCATTATAAGGTAGTCTATTAACTTCTGCTAGTCCTTACTATAATAGGCCCTATCTTTAGGTATTAAGAGCATAGGGTTTAATTTAAGGTTAATAAACTCCTTAATATTGCCTTTAACTAATTAATCTTGCTTATTAGATTCTCCCGGGCCTTTTTATAATAAGGTATTAGTAATTTTATTCTTTTCTCTAGGGATATATTTAGCGGTAAAGTTAAAGAGCATAATATAGCTAATCTATCTTATAACTAAGGCTTCGGGGATATTATTTACAGCGCTATTAACCTAATATACTAGGACTTAGGAGTTAGTCTCTAGTGTAAAGGGCACTTTATAAAGATAAACGCAGAGGCATTAAAAGGTATAAATAATAGCCCTACATTCCTGCTTTATAGTATTATACTTTCGCTCTAATTCTTACTAAGTTCCACTCTTAAACCTCACAAGGTGCCTCTTGTTATTAACAACCTATTATAATATAGCCCCCTAGCTAACTAAGCTAGTATTAATAGTAAGGATAATCTCCCTATAACCTACTAAAAGATTAAGTAATACTAATACTAGTGCCTTAGTTATTATAGCAATAACTATGTTTATAGTGTGCTATTCTTTATCTCCCTAATACTAAGGCATATCTTTTTAAAGCAGCTATACTAGGGGTTTAGTAACCTAGGCATACTTCTTAACCTAGAGCCTATAGTAGCTAGTAAGGCTAAGAAAAGACTAAATATTATATACATTCCTATAATGCTTTTATTTAAGTAGCTTAGTAATCTTTACTTTAGTAGGCGCATGCCCCTTTATGCTACAAACGTAACTAATAATCTTAAGGGAGCTCTAGCAGAATTTTAACTTTAGCGTAGAGATAGTATAGCCTATAAGTTTAATATTAATAAGGACTTAGTTAACGTTAATTAGGTGTTCTAGTATATATTAGCAGATCCTAGGCAAGATTTTAGTGTCTTTATAGGTGTTTTTTAGGCCCTTAACTATAATGTTATTAAGGAAGGGCAAGCAAACTATAGGGATTAAGTCAAAGAGAATTCGTGCTATTATCTAGCAGAACTATACAACTAAATTAGTTGCCCCTTGTGGAAGGGTATAGAGGCAATAAAGCCCTAATAGCGTTAAAATTATAGTTATATCACAGCTTTATAGTACTAGCCGGAGCTAGTTATACCTAGAGAGGAAGTTAAGCAGGCTAAGTAGTTTGTATATCGCAAAGTCCTTGCTAAAAGCCTTGGCGCCTTAAGGGATATAAGCGTTGCGAATCGTAATGTTATTATACTTTGTAGCTAATAAGATTAAACGCACTCCTCTATCCTTCTTTAAAACTAAGAAGTAGGGGTTCCTATAGGCTTTATAGCTTTCCTTAATATAGCTATACTTAAGCTTCTTTTTAAGTAGCTTTATTAGCTTATCTTAAAGTCCTAAGGGAATTAGAATTAATCTCGCTTGCTAAGCGCTATATTTAATAACTTTAATAACCTAAGGTAGCGTAACAAGGGGATTAACTAATTCACACTCTAATAAGTCCTAAGCTAGCGCCGCTTTTTAGTTATAAAGTATCTTGCAAAACACTTTAAGCTCCTCAGGCTAAAGCTAGTCTCTAACACTAGATATTAATTAATCTAGCTAGTCCTAAGTTAGTTAGAAGCCCTGTAGCTTTTTACTAAATCTTCTAGTAATGTAATTTGCAAACCTGCTGCTTATGTTAAGGCAGTCTTTAGCTTTAGCCTACTTCTTCGCCTTCTAGTTAGGGTTACTATTAGGGGTAGTGCTATTAGAGGGGATATTATCCCTTAGGTAGATTTTATTAGCTTTCCTTTTATATATAGTATTTACCTAAAGCTTTGCAAGGGGTTTCTTAGTAAGAGGTTAAAGCTTAGCAGCGGCTTTAGTTAGGAGGCTATAGAATTTCTTAGCTGCTAATTCTAGCGCTAAACTTATAATACACATGCCTTCTTTCTAGGTAACTTATATAACTTTATCTCCTTCTTTAAGCTCTTTACGCAGTCCTTTGCAAACCTTAATATCTTTAATGTTATTAAGGACCGCAAGGGAGTTAACTATAAGTTAAGGTGTATTTAAAGGTGCTAAGGTCGGTTTAGTAGTTCCTGCCTCTGCGCGTAATATAATTAGTTTGCTTATTTCCGTTTCTGTCTTAGTGGTTAGTTAGTTATTTATAACTATACTTGCCCTAGCTAGTATTAGTTTATTAGGCAGGTTATAAGAGGTAGTAGTTATCTAGATTAGCGCAGCTAGCATTAAGCCTTGTAGCTAATATATAATAGGAAAGGTCCTACTAGTAACCTTACTCTCCTCTCCCTTCTCCCTCTAGGCCTCTGGGTCTAGCGCTAAGTAATATCTCTTAGGCTCCTTAATAATAGTTTATTATGCCTTAACGCTAGCTTAAGTGCCTAATATTAAGTAATTATTTAGTAATTTGCTAGGTAAGAAGGATATATAATAAACCTATATAGACTATTCCCTTTCCCTATTAGTAAGCTCTTACTAAATGCCTCTAGCAACCTTAGAGACTATAATAATATTATTAAACCTACACTTAATAGACATATTACCCTCCTTATTACTATACTTAAAGGTAGCTTAGGCTATTTAAATAAAAGGCATTCTAAGGATTAGTTTTATAGAGATAGTATTAGGAGATATATAAAGTCTAATAGGGGTCTAAACGCTTCTAAGGTAGAGTTTTATACGCACTTTGCCTATTATTCTAATCGCTCCGTTAGTGTAAGATATAGTGTTAGCTTCTGTAGTTACTAGATAAATCTTTAAACTAGCCTAGCAAGCCTAGCTCTTAGTAATAATATTCCCTTGTAAGCTACTATAAATTAGGGCTAAATAGAAGCGTTTGTCTAGGTTACCTAGCTTAACTAGAAGGTGCAGGAGGTCCTAAAGGTAGCTAACAAGGGAAACAGGTTAAATAATAAAGGCTACTGTTATGCTAATAGCCTTATTTAGGCTAATAGTGTTAGTCTGTAAAGTCTTAAGGTAAGGATTAGATATTACTAGCAGGTTGCCTATTCTTTTCTACATAACTTCCTAGAGTATTACATTAACTCCTATAATAAGGGTTCTTACACAGTAATCCGAAATATCTTTAGCCTTATCTAGCCTAGCATCCTCTACAAAAGCTTTTAAGTATTAGATTATATTAACTATTTAATCTTTGCTATCCTTAGTTTAGAGTTATTTTCTTAGTACTATTATACATTCCATAGCTTATGTATCTTCTGTTATGCTAGGCGTAAAGTAGTATATCTTTTTAACTCTGTTAGAATGCATAGAGTACTCTTAGCTTATAGCCTTAGCTAGGGATAGCATTAAGTAGCAGAGGTCTTAAAGACTAACTCTAACCTTCTTTTTAAAGATCTTGCTATATAGCATTTCTAATATATATTTGCGAATTAGGTTAGCTTCCTTATAGTTAGCTTTTACTAACTCTAAGAGCTTATTATTAATCTAGATCTTAGCTTTAGTTTTCTTAGGCTTTCTAGAGCCCTAAGGCAACTTCTTAGTAGTCCCTAAGTTTGCTATAGCTTGCACGCTAAGTCCTTAACCTTTAGGCATTATGTTTATAAAGCTATCTACTAAAGCACTAACTAAGGTTGTTATAGTGCTAGCAGAGACTGCTACGTTTGCTATGGGGGTATTTATAAGACCTAGAGGCGCTACTAAAGTTACTAAAGGTGTAGGCATTATAGCGTAGATTAGGGCTAATAATGTTAATAACGCTGTTAGCAGTGCCCTAGAGTTCCCTGTGCGCTTAAAATAAATTACTATAGCTATAGTAGTTCTAGCAGTACTATTTAATCTTTATAGTAGGCAATATCTATAGGAATCCTTTGTTTTAGTGGCCTCTTCTACTATAGCTGCTTCTATCTTAGTTATGTTCTACTTGTTAGGCCCTGTACTAGGTCTTGTCTTTATAGTAGGCAAAAGGTTATAGGCCTTACTATTCTTAAAGATTAAAGCCTAGAAAACTACTGCCCTATAGGTAGTGCTGCCCTTAGAAAGGAAAGCTTAAACAAAGCCTAAAGGGATAATGCTACTGCTAACATATAGCAGTCCTTCTCTCTAATTATACTTGCTAAAGCCTAGGTTAGTATTTAAAGCTAATACTTAGCATTAGTTTATATAGTGCCTAGGTTCTTTATAGTAGTTACACTTAATATCTTTCTAGCTACTGTAAGCGCTATAAGACTTACTATAGTTATTATTATTATACCTGCTACTAGACTGCCTACCGCTGCTATAACCTCTTCTCTAATTATTACTAAAGGTGCTATTCCTAGTGTCCTAGTTAGTTATTATAATATTTATGCTAAAGTCCTGCTAACTAGTCCCTTCTTAGTAGCTAAACTTGCTCTTAAGCTGCTTAAGGAGATTAATATTCCTATTCTATTAGGTAATTATAATTTATATTTCCTTAAGTTATTTAGTTAATAGATTTATTTAATCTTGCTATTCTCTAGAGGTTCTAGGTGTTCTATCCTTGTTATTAGAGTCTAATGCTATATAAGTAAGCTAACTAGCCTTAGGCGTCTCTTTAGCGAAGCGGACTTTATATTAATTTAAATTAGACTTAGAATTATAAGAAACTAATTAATCCCTACACTTAGATTGCGTAGGTTTAATAGTTTATAAATTTCTGTTTTTTAATTTAAGTTAAACTTAGGCATAGTTGTGAAGCTTCTCCTAGAGAGTCTTATAAGGTAAAGTTAAGAAGTTATTCCTGCTTATATAGTTTATATTTATAAAGCTAAGAATAACTAAGTCTAGCAGAGCTTTATAAATATAATTACCTTAACTTATTATTATCTTCTAAGTCTAAGGTTTAGCCTTTATTATTAAGGCCTAATGCTATTAAAGCTAAAAGTGCGTGTTACTTATAGTAGAAGGTTATTTAGTATTAAGATCTTTAAGAGAATTCTATGCGTTCTCTATCTTATCCTAAGTAGTAGTGTTATACTAGAGTAAGAGTTCTTCCTTGCTTTCCTTCTAATTATATAAGGCAATAAGGGTCTTTACCTAAGCTTAGATACTAGGGTAAACCTTATAAGTAAAGATCTTTAGCTAATCCTTCTTATTAACTCTAAGGGCAGCTATCTTTTATTTAAACTTGCTTAGTGTGTTAAAGATATTCTCCTTATTAAATTAGAGGTTAGCCTTATTCTAATTAAATATAATAAGGGCATGCTTTCTAAGTGTTTTGCCTAATATTTTTATAAAGTTTAAGAAGTCTATCTCCTTAGGCAAGGGCATTAACCTAGGATCCTTATTAAATATATTAGTAACGTTAGACTTAGTAGGACTTCCTGTTATATCTAAATTAATTAATCCTATGTTAGGTAATACTGCCTTAGGTATAATTAGTCTTTAAGGAGTTCTCTAATAATTTAAACTTATATAGCTAAGTTAGCGTAAGTGCGTTCTAGGTGCTTCTAATATATAATAATTAGTAAGTAATATAAACTTTATAGCAAGAGTAACTAAAGCTAATAAGAGTTTGTTTAATTATTTAATACTTAGCCTAGTAGATTTAGAAGTAGGACCCTAACTATATATACTATAACTAAGTAGAACGCTAGTTAGCAAAAGGCTTCTTATTAGTGTGTAAAAGAGTCTAATAACTATAGTAATAAGCATAAAACTAATTTACTTCTTTAATACTAATTAATTAATATAGTTCTAGTAGTAAGGTAGTAGCGTAACCTCCTTTAGCCTAGTATCTTTAGGCTAAAGCAAATAACTTATGTTTACCTAGTAGAAGTTATTCTTCTATGTGTCTATATTAAGATTAATTAATCTTTTAATTTCTTCTAAGGAAAGCTTTGCTATGCGGTTAGTACTAGTAAGATAGTGTTTTCTGCTATAACTTATTTGCTTAGCTAAGGCCTCCCTTGCGCAAAATTCTGCCAGCATTCTTTAGCAACTAGACTAGTCTATTAGCCTAGTTTTTTAATATAATCTTCTTTGTAACTTCCTTTGTATAATCCTTTATTAGCGTATAAGTTATTTATTTATAAAATAAGCAGGCTTTTCCTATGTTATAATTCTTCTTTATTTCCTTTATTTAATAGTTAGTCCCTTAGATGTGTTGTTTTGTAGTAGCTAAGAAGTGCCTCTAATAATATTAAATTTTATCCACGGTTTAGCCCCTATTTATGTTACGCTAGATAGAGGTTAAGGCGACGTATGGCTTATTACCACAGCGATTTATACATAAGGTTATAATAACTTAATTAGTTATATAAGTTAATAATGTAAAGAGACTTATACTATTAGGATTATAGTCCTTAGATTAATTAGTATTATAAGGCTAAGTCAGATTATTATAACGTGGCCGCGCGCACGCAGGTAAGAGGGCTAAAAGCAAGGCGAAAAGGTTAATAATAATGCTACCTAACTACTAGAGGCACGCTAGCCTTTATACTATATAAACTAATTAATCCTTCTTCCTAGCCATAACCCATGACCCCCTAAGGCCTTTATCCTTGATGACTGCGAGGGTCGCGTCACTCCCCACACACTATTACCTAGGGCGCAGAATTTAGGTATTAAGACAGTGGCTATCTAGATTTACTAAGTCCCCTTATAATACACCTTTAGTGTAATAATAGTGTAGCCCCTAGCTATAGCTTGTATTAGGGCGCGTATAGTATGCTTAATATAGGGATTAGCTGCTAGTATATATATATCCTATATATATTTCTAGTAGCTCTTTTAGTAGCTTTTATATAACTTCCTATAGGGATTACGCTTATAATCTAGTTTGCCTAATTAGATAGTAATAAGAATATACTAAATATAAGGCAGGTTAATAGTTATAGGTATAGTATTACCCTTCTTATTAGAGTCTTCTTTTATAATAAACTTACCTAGGGCCTATGCTTAGTGCTAGTATAAGGGCAGGACATTACCCTATATACTAAGAGGTAATTATAAGAGCTAGTATAGTATACCTAGGGGAGGCTATAGTAGCTATAAGTATATATAAGTAGCTAGGGCAGGCAGGGGCTATTTACTAATATTCTAGAAGCTATATAAGGGAAATAGTACCTAGGCATAGCGTAGGTAGTATAGTAATAGTAGGTACTATAGTAGTAGTAGGCCTTAGGGTAGCTATAATATAGTAAGTAACTAGGTATAGGATTTAGTAATATAGAGTAGGCTTAGGAATAATAATAAGTCTATAAGAAAGTAATAGGTAATAAAATAAAAACTCTTTATAATAGGGGGGATAGAAAAAGATAGTTAGTAAGACTTTAGGGGCGGATAAGATAAGGTTTTTATACCTCTAATAGGCGTCTAATATAGTATTATCTAGTCTAGGTGTTATATATAAATAATAATAACTATAGGTTCTTATAATACTAGCTAGCTATACTAGCTATTAATAGCTTGCTTCTTATGCTTAATATAGGCGCCTTACTCTAACTAGGTACTAATATTAGGCAGGTTGCTTAGATATAGTCTAACTACTAGCAACTATTAATAGCTTATATTTTACTTCTATGCTAGCTATTTAGTATAGTATGTTATGCTTACACTATGCTTATTATATTTACTATATTACTTATTTATACTACCTAGTAGGGTTTATAGTTTTATTTAGTTTTATATCCCTTTGTCTTAGTTTACTTACTTATTTTTAAACTATCTCCTTAACTTACTAGTTTAGTGCCTATTTTAGCTAGGCTAGCTTACCTCCCCTAGTAGCATTTACGCTTATCTCCTAGTAACTATAAATATAATAAGAATGTTTTATTTATTAATTTACTTGCTTATAGCTTTTTCTTACTAACCTAACGCTTTTATATAAGCAGTGTTTGCATAGTATAGCTACTGCCTAGGGCAGAAGGCTATATAATAGTATTAGGCTTTGCCTAATATAAAGCTAATATAAGTATATATTAGTAGTTATACACACCTTACCTTACGTGTAGGGCTTACGTATAATAATAAGGGGGTATCTGTAGTAAGGGTATAAAGGGGGTATAATAGGGTCTTTATATTACCTTTCCTTCCTTTCTCTTTATGTCTTTTGATAGTATTCCGACGCCTATTAGCAGTAGCAATAGGGCTAGTCCATAACACTAATTCTTAAAAGCTTCTTAAATTACTAGTAGCTTAGCATTAGGAGTTAAATAGTGCACTTTAGCACCTAGTAGCTTCCTTAACGCGTACGCAATAGAATACTATTAGTCTTCTTGCTTCTATGAAAGAATTGCGCTAATTGCAAAGCATAATATATTAGTCTCTATTCTTAATAGCGTGGCTAGATTAAAATATACTAAAACAGGTGCTATAATAAAGCTTTACTTAAGCGTCTTAAATGCCTTGCGCTTACGGGGACCTAACGTAAGTAGCCCTATTATATTATTTCTTATTAAATTAGTAAAGGGGGCTATAATCTTGCTATATTTATAAATAAAACATTAGTAAAAGCTAGTAAACCTAAGAAATAATTATATATCTTTAACACTATAAGGTTCTAGCTAATTTACTACTACTTTAACTTGCTCTAGCTCTATAGTAATTCCTTTTGTTAATACTATATAGCTAAGAAAGTTAACCTTTATAGTTAAGAATTTACACTTCTTAAGGTTAGCGTAAAGCTTCTTTAAACATAGCCTTTCTAAGACTTAGCAAATATACTACTTATACTTTACTAAATTACTACTATAAATTAGAATATTATTAAGGTAAATAATACAAATTAAATTAACAAGCCCTAAGAGGGTATTATTAATAAATTCTTAGAAAGTAACTAGGGCGTTAATAAGCCTAAAAGGCATTATAAAATATTTGTAGTAACTATATTAATAATAAAAGGCAGTCTTTTACTTATCTCCTTTACTAATATAAAGCTAATTATATATATCTTTTAAGTTAAACTTTATATAGACTTTAGCTCCCTTTAATCTATTAAGAATCTCTAAGATTAGTAGTATAAGGGCCTGATTCTTTTATATAATCTTATTAAGGCTTTTATAATCCACATATAGGCGTAATTTGCCTTCCTTTTTTAGAATAAAGAGAATTAGGGCACTAGCAGGACTAATTAAATAGTGTATTTAGCCTCTCTCCTATGCTATTATAAGGTACTTATAGAGCTCTTCTAGCTCCCTTTCTATAAGGTTATATATTAAACCCTATAGGGGTTTTTAGTTTCCTTTAATTTTAATTAAATACGTACAACCTTCTAAGGAGGGTAATAAAGCTACCTTTTTAAAGGTTAAACATATCCACAAAATTTATATAACACTTAGGCAGCTTCTTTATAGGTGTCTTACTGCTTAGTTTCTTCTTAGGTATACTTAGGTCTTTAGGGTTTGTTTCTTTTAAGAAGCTAGCGCTAAACACTAGTATTATAAATAACTCTTTTATCTCTTTGTGTAGTTGCTTTATTAATATAATAACTTTAATGTATTATCTTATAATAAGGAAAATCTACTCTTATATATACTATAATAATATATATAGATCTTTATTTCTAAACTAATTTATTCCTAGGAGAAGGTTTTCTAAAATCTTAGCTATATAGTAGCTTATATAATAGATCTTTTTGTAACCTATACTATTAAATACTTTATAAAGTATATTAAGTATACTATAGTGTTCTAGTAGCGTATTTGCTAATTCTATTAGTAAATTATTCCTTCTTACCTTTTTCTAATCTATTTCTATTAGTAACTTAGGATAAATAATAGAATAAGTAGCACTAGTATTAGCTAGCGCTAACTTTACTATAACCTAGCGGTTTCCTAGCCTTAGGGATGCTTTAACACA
>SRQA01000333.1:0-25585 GCA_018360365.1 Claviceps citrina | reverse complement strand
GCTTTGCTGCCTTGACGAGCTGTCGCTTCCCTGTGCGTTGGTGATGCAGCCTAGGGATAAGTTTGATCGGATTGAGGTGAGCACGAGGAAAAAAAAGGAGGGGAGAGAGAGAGAGAGAGAGAGAGAGAAGCCTACCTTGCACAAACGCAGCCAAGACCTTACTCCCAGTCTGCAGCAACGGATGTCCCACCACAATCTTCAGAAACTTTTCCAACCCCGCGCGCCTCCCCTCAATCACATCATCGCTAAACCGGTTGGTGAAGACCTTGCCCGGCAAAGGCGGGATGGTCACGCGCGCACTTTCCCGCTCCAGAATGTCGCGAAAGTATTCAAAGTCCGAGTACCGTCGACGCACGCTGCTTTGACGCAGCTTAAACGCAGGGATGTTGGTGCGGCACAGGATCTCGTAGTCTGTGTACATGGAACGTCCGATGCCATGCGTTCGCGGGTTGCGGACCTGTAAACAATGGATCTTGGGTCAGAGATTTTGGCAGCTCTATAAAAAAAAAAAAAAAAAAAAGAAAAAAAAAAAGGAAGGGGGGGGGAGGGAAAGGCCAATCCTCCCGGGGAACATGACGCACTTCTATCTCGAGAAAGTTTTCCGGCGGTCCGTAAATCTCGTCGAAGCTCTGCTGCCGCGTGTCTGGCATGGCCTGCATGATGGGCCGATGCAGCGACGAGGGGCTGTGAGGCGAGGATAGTGGAGAGGTGGGCGAGGTGGGCTTGATGTCGGTGGCCCGACCGGTGACCTGTTGGCGAGACAGTTTGGCGGTTGAGACGACAGAATGTCGCGCGTCTGGTCGGAGATGTTATGTTGGCGCCGTTGAGCTGGCTGCTGGCTGCTGGCTCCTGGTCCCGGGGTCGCGAGGGGGAGGGGGTCGTTTGTGCTGATCTGGGCGGCCAAAATCGCTGTCGCCCGCGGCGGCCGACTGGCTGGCAGGATGTGGCGGGAGAGTCGCAGATGCGTCCGGGTTCTGATCGTCGGCGGAACGTCCGTCCTGGAGGTGGTCGCGTGATCTTCTTGTCGTGTGCAGGATGTAGATTGTGACGGGAAGGTCGAGACTGGAGAGTCGTTGCTTGTCCAGGTGGGGTGAGCCGAGAGATGACCGACCATAAAAGGTGGAGAGCGCGACACCAGCCTTACGGGAGCCTCACGGGAGTCACGGACCACACGTTCGCCCGCATCCATCATCTCATCCATCATCTTCACCGTGCCGAGCGCGAGCTGAGTCCCCGTACCAACGTCGAGAAATAAATAGATAGAAACGCCTTGCCAAGAATCATTCCCCCCCCCCCCCCCCCCCCCCCCCCCAGTCATCCTTGGTATATTTATTTTACAGCGTTACACTCGGCCACTCATGACGGCTGGAGGTAGACTCTGACGTTCCCATCGATTCTGCGCCCACTACCTGTTTATGCGATACCCCCGCCACAAAACACACAAAAAAAAAAAAAAAAAAAAGCCATGCTCTCCAGTCGTGTTCTAGCTGGTACGGACTTGAGCTTCTTACTTCCTATCGCCAGCAAACTTTTGATGAATAGCCCGAATCTGCTCCTCCACGTTCACCGTCTGAGGCGTCATGGGCTGCGGACGAGTCTCTGGCTGGATCTCGGGCGGGTTGGGGGCAGCCCTCTTTCTCCTCGCCAGCTCCTCTTCCGAGACGGCCTGGCCAGTCGCAGGGTCGACCAGGTCGTGCCGTTGACTAGCAAGACGCTTGAGATTTTGCGCAATCTCTGATCCGGTGATCGTTGCCGAGTATCGAGCTTCGGCGGCTGCTTTCTGTTCCTTCCAACGGGGATCCAGCAATTCGACTGTGCAGTCTCGTTAGCACACAGAAAAGGTAAAAAGATCAATAAATGCACCATGCCAGGGAAGAGGGACATACTTCGCATATGGGCCTCCAGCTCGTTGATGGGAATCTGCTGTTTACAGTTGGGACAAAGAGCCGTTGTTGCAGCCCCTGGTCTGGTCGCTGTGCGCTGCGCCGCGCGAGGCACGTAGTTTTCTCGAATCTTCATCGGCGGCGCGCCACCTCTTGCTTCTGACTGCGCCTGTTGCATACGAGCCTGCGCCTCAGCTCGTTCCTGAATGCGACGGGCCTCTTCGTCCTCATGCGGCGGCGGCTTTTGGCCACCGTGACCGTTGGGATACGCTACGACTGGAGGCGTTTGGCCCGGCTGAGGAGACGGCTGTGGATTTTGCTGAGCACCTTGGGCAGGCGGAGCAGGCAGGGGTTGCGCAGGCTGTTGTGCAGCAGCAAGGCCGGTGTTGCTGAGGTCCTCGTCAGGAAAGGCCTCCTCGATTCGCAAGTTCGCACTGATGGAGGCCTTGTTCCTGTCCTCAAGAGAGGCATATTGGAGCTCGGACAGGTTCGTTGGTGGCGGCAGGTTCGCCGTCTCGTCCGCCTCGCTGAATGTGATGGTCTCGACCACGACAAAGTCGGCCCAGTCGATGCGGGCAAACTCTTCCTTCTTCATCTGCTCCTCCTGCTCCTTCTTTTGCCTTTCCAATTCCTGGAACTTGGCATATTCTGCCCGTTGTTTGGCTCGGGCCAGAATCCGGTACTTGTCCTCGACGTTGCGCGCGAGCTCCGCCGTCCGCTCCGCTTGGAGTTTGCCGCCCTCTCCGTCGATGCCGCCCTCCCGTATCAGGGCGGTGTACTGGCCGACAATGTGCTGGAAGAAGTTGTGGAATGTGTGGTTCGGGATGAGGAACTGAAACTGTGGATTGCCCGACTCGCGCTGAGCCAGCTGCGTCATGAACTGCCGGCCATTCTTGGCGACGAAGAGGGCGGTGAGACGGATGACCTCGAGATCCTTCTGGTTGATGCGTGGCATGCGCGCCGAGAACTCGAAATCGGGGGGTTTCGGGGGGCCCTTGGGCTTTTCGGGCTCCGCGGGTGCTTCGCCCGGCCGGCCGGCTGCAATGTCAGTGCCTCGGCCGGCCTTGATCTCGTTGAGGCGCCATTCGTAAAAGGCAAAGTATGCGTCGGATGGATTCAGGAAGCTGAACTTGGGGTTTTGCGCCTCCTTGTCTCGGATGCGATCCTCGAACACGGCGCCATTTCGCGCGACGTAGCCGGCCGTCTTTTCCAGGATGTTGCGAATTTCGCGTGGCGGAAGAACGACTCCGGAAGGGGGCTTCAGCTCATCCAAAGCAGCGGCCGAGTCGCCGTTTGCCGTGGCTGCAGTCATGTTGTGTTGTCCCGTTGGAGGCGGGAGATGGGAGCGAGAATTGGACAATGGCTGGAGGTCGCAAGAGCTGCGATTCGGAATGTCGTCGGACGCGACGGGATAGCGGGCGAGCGGGAGAGCGGGATTATGTTGATGCGTGGCAGCGAGGGCGCGACAGGGACAGCAGAGTGTCTCACATGAGCGCGGTCGCTTTGTCCATAAGGCCACATGTGCATTTGAAAAGGGTCGATTTATTTGGCACCCAGCGTAGAGTCGGCGGCACCCAACCTGTGGCTCGGTGGCAGAAGACGCCGCTATCGGATGTTGTATGGCGTGCATATGTAATCCAAGATAGACTTTGCCCTAGTGTGCGAGAATCCACTTAATTGCCAAGACGCACACATTGAAGCTATCCACGCAATTAAAGCTATCGCTGCCACGTAATTAAAGCTATCGCCGCCACGTAATTAAAGCTCTCGCCACTACGTATTAAAGTCACTCGCCCCTATCCACGCCGCCGCTATAGAAGCCCTTTATAATAAGCCTTTTAATAGCCTTAATGCCCTTAAATCCGCGCTTAAAGCTGCCTCTCACAAGCTTGGATTTGCCCTTATAGTCCACAAGAGCTATTTAAATGCCACGAATCTATTACAAATTATAATGTGTTATGCTAAAGGGCGCAGATATAGCGCTTATAAAGGCAAGACCCCTTAAGCTTATAAGCAAAAGAACACTTCCTTGCAGATAACGCAATGCCTCTATAAGCTTACTATTATTATTAATAATAGTGTTTTTTACCTAAAGAGGCTAGATTTAGCAATATCTCATAATCACAAGCTTAGTAGCATTGCCCTTGCGCAGGTTTAGCATAGTAAGCTATAGAAGGTTAAAAATAGTATCCTTTAGCTTTATAATATAGGGATCTCACCGCTTTAAATTCTTATAAACCTATAATCTACAGACCCTAAGGGCATAGAAGGCATCTTATAATATAATATGTATAATACAATTCGAAGGTATTGTTAACGCAAACTTAATAGCTGCATAGAGGTTAAGTAGCTTTATAACTAACTTTATAATAATTCCTTATATACCTTTAAGGACTCTTAAAGCCCTAATAGTCAAATTACAAGGCTTCTTATTATACTAGTCTTTAGCCTTATGCTTTTAAAGGAAAACCCTAATCTTATACTCTTTAACACTATATATAAGATAAATTAATTTAATATACCTCTTTTTAATGCTTGTAGCGTTACATTAATAAAGAAGACCTTCTAATTTGCTACTTGCTTTATAAGCGGCGAGACAAAGGCTAACTTTAAATAGGTAATTAAGGCTATTAGAAAGCTTATTGCTACACGTAATATTAAAAAGCCTTGTATTATTATTACAAACCACGATTTAGCCTTACTTTAAGCAATTAAAGAGTACCCTAGCTTTACTAACATTCTACACATTCTCTGCTACTAGCATATTAATATAAATATACTAGCTAAGTGCAAGCAGTACTTTCTAAAGGCTATATTTAACCCTATAACACGAAAAACCCTTTATTACCCTGCCTTTGTAAGCTTCCTGCAGGCTTAGAATAGCCTAGTAAATTACAAGACAGAATTCGAATTTAATTAGTAGCTTTAGCGTTTCTAAAAGGCAGGGAGGTTTCTAGCTACAGTAGTTAAATATGCAATAAAAACCTAGATTAACCCTTAGAAGAAGAAAATTATTAGCTGCTTTATTAATTAGCACTATTATTTTAGCTATATAACTATATCTATTATAAAGTCTGCAAATGCTGCTGTTAAGAGGTTCCTTTAGGGTAATATAGGTAATTTAGCCTTTGTTTTTAGCAAGCTTTAACTCTTCTAGACTACTTAATACATAGCTATTTAGACTTACAAGGCAGAGAGGTTTAATAAGCTACTAAATTATACTTAATTGCCTTATTATTAGCTAATTTATAATTAAATTTCCTACGCAGCATTATAGCTTATAATTAACAAAGAAAGGGCTCTTAACCCTAACCCCTCTAAAACGCCTAATATGCCTTGCCTCCCTTATTATTATATTATAGCCCTAGGGGTCCTCTGCAGGCACTAATTATGGCAGCGGATTTATAATAAGCAGCCTATTAAAGAGGAAGAAATTAACATGCATTAGTAATAATACCACTAGGGAGCTCTAAAAGACTCTAATTTATAGCTAGGACTATTTAACCCTACTATTATTAAGGCAAAAGGCAGGCTAAAGGGGTCTCTTAGGTTAGAAAAAAGTGACAATGTCTCCTAATTTGCCTGCTAAGATCCCTCTTTATTTAAGAGAGTTAAGGCAGCTAAGGCAGCTAAGGCTTAGCAGGATCGCAAGACTTTAAACGCGTTAAACGCTCTATTTTTAACCACGCCTCTAATTATAACAAAGACTTTAATAACTATAATAGCTATTAGGCTTTAAAGGCTATAATTAGGCAATATATATAAGCTAGGCACTATATAACCACAGGCATATCTTAGGGCTCTAGATTAAATTAAAAATATTAATAATAACACAAACGAAGACGCGGCTAATAAGGGTGATAAGGCTGATGTGGCTAACAAGGATTATAGTAATTATAATGCCTTAGGCTAGGAGTAGAATATTACATAAATTCCTAAGGAATTTAAGGGTAATATTAATGCTTAGATTAAAGGCAAAATTACGGCAGAGAAGGCGTTTATAAAGGTTAAGAGGGAGCTCTTATAGATAGCTTTAAACTAATGGTTGCCTTGCGAATAGCTTTAATTACATGTGTGTGTGTGTGGCACGGTCGCGACCGTAAGCCCTATGTAGGGCTGTAGCCTTAGATAATAACTACGTGGGTTGTGTGTGAATTACTATAGAACGCCGGTAGCGGCAGTCTTCCGCCACAGCCAGCCACAGGTTGGGTGCCGCCGACTCTACGCTGGGTGCCAAATAAATCGACCCTTTGAAAATTGACACTGGAGGCTGGACGCTGGACGCGGGAGCCGGAGCCTGGAGCTGCACCGCCAGGCTCCGAGCATTGCGGCCCCGTCTCCTGCACCTGCCAGGCTGCCACTGGCCACCCACACCTTTCCCTTCTGTCCCAATCCCGTTGTTTTCTTTCCTCTCGGACGGGGGACATCCTTTCCTTCATCCCAGCCATTGTTCCATGTCCATCCATGGGACCGTTTAATATTCTATCCTTCGTTGACTCTCTTTAATCGCCTTTTCCTTCTTCTTCTTCTTCTTCTTCTTCTTCTCCTCCATTTCTATCTGCGACCCTCGACCGTCGTCATCGTTGCCGTCCCGGCAAGCTATCGCTCAGCTCCAAGCTCATCCCCTCGAAGTGCTTCCTGCTTTGCATCGACCCCGTCATGGCGAGATCAAGCTCAGGCCGGAGCAGGAGCCCCCGGACGCCGAACGCGACCACCACTTCGTACAAGTCCGACGGCGTTGAAGACAATGATGTGTTCCTTCTGCCAATGTCGGACTACCTCGTCAGTCTGGCATTGACGCTCCTCGGCGCTGTTGTCCGCGTTTTCCGAATCTACCAGCCCAGCAGTGTCGTGTTTGACGAAGTGCAGTGAGTCCAATGTGCAAGCTCCATGGGGGCGACGCGAAATGCAACACACTCCATGGTCCATGGGTCCGAACCACCTGGCGCTGATGAATCTGGAACCCAAAAATAGCTTCGGCGGCTTCGCTTCGAAATACATCAAGGGCAAATTCTTCATGGATGTCCACCCCCCCCTGGCCAAGATGCTGATAGCCCTGACCGGCTGGCTGGCGGGCTTCGACGGCAACTTTGACTTCAAGGACATTGGCAAGGATTATCTCGAACCTGGTGTTCCCTACGTATCTATGCGCCTGTATCCTGCCCTTTGCGGCATTCTACTGGTACCTTGCATGTTCTTTACCCTCAAGGCCGTTGGCTGTCGAACCATGACTGCTGCCATGGGCGCATCGCTCATCATCTTTGGTGTGTTGCTCTCCGTGTTTTTTTCCCGACCATGCTTGTGGCTGGGGCTCTGCGGGCTTCGTTGTTTGTGACTCGTGACCTCGGCTGACGAAAAGCGCGTGCTAGAGAACGGTCTTTTGACTCAGGCTCGGTTGATTCTCCTCGACTCCCCCTTGGTGGCGGCGACCGCTTTCACCGCCCTTGCATTCTCATGCTTCACGAATCAACATGAGCTTGGTCCCGCCAAGGCGTTCCAGCCCGCCTGGTGGTTTTGGTTGACCATGACCGGACTGGGCTTGGGCATCACCGTCAGCATCAAGTGGGTTGGCTTGTTCACCATTGCCTGGGTTGGCGCTCTTACCCTCGTCCAGCTCTGGGTCCTCTTTGGCGATAGCAAGAATGTGTCGATGCGCCTTTTTGGCAAGCATTTCATGGCTCGTGTGTTTTGCCTCATCATCATTCCTGCCGCCTTCTACATGGCCATGTTCGCCATTCACTTTCGGTGTCTCGTCAACCCCGGCGACGGTGACGGCTTCATGAGCTCCGAGTTCCAGGCAACGCTGAATAGCAAGGGCATGCAGGATGTGGCTGCCGACGTCGCGTTTGGCAGTCGAGTCACCATTCGTCACGTCAATACCCAGGGCGGCTATCTACACTCGCACCCTCTCTTCTACCCAACCGGAAGCAAGCAGCAGCAGATCACGCTGTATCCTCACAAGGATGACAACAATGTCTGGATCTTGGAGAACCAAACGCAACCCCTCGGCATCGATGGCAATCCCATCAATGGCACAGCGGCATGGGACAATCTCCCCGACGGCCCTCTTTTCGTTCACGACGGAGCCGTTCTCCGCCTGTTACATCAGCCGACCCATCGTCGTCTTCACTCTCACGACGTGCGGCCCCCCGTCACGGAGGCTGAGTGGCAGCAGGAGGTTTCGGGCTACGGACACGAGGGCTTTGAGGGCGACGCCAATGACTTCTTCCGTGTGGAGATTGTCAAGCAAAGTTCGCTCAATGCCGTGGCCAAGGAAAGACTGAGGACGATTGAGACCAGGTTCCGTCTCGTCCACGTCATGACGGGCTGTGTCTTGTTCTCCCACAAGGTCAAGCTGCCCGATTGGGCCTCGGAGCAACAGGAGGTCACTTGCGCTCGTGGCGGCAGTCTGCCCAACAGTCTGTGGTATGTCGAGCACAACGAGCACCCTCAGTTCAACGAGACGGCGGAAAAGGTCAACTACCGCAACCCGGGCTTCTTTGGAAAGTTTCTTGAGCTTCACAGGGTCATGTGGACGACAAATGCCGGCCTGACCGAGTCGCACGCCTGGGACTCCCGTCCGCAGGCATGGCCAATCCTGCGACGTGGCATCAACTTCTGGGGCCAAAACCACACCCAAATCTACCTCATCGGCAACCCCGTGATTTGGTGGTCTTCCTCCATCGCCATCGCCGTCTGGGCCATCTTCAAGGGTGTTGCCGTGTTGCGATGGCAGAGAAGCTGCAACGACTACGCCAACCCTGTGTTCAAGCGGTTCGACTACGAGCTGGGGACGTCGATTCTGGGCTGGGCCCTGCATTACTTCCCCTTCTTCCTCATGGCCCGTCAGCTCTTCCTTCACCACTACTTCCCTGCTCTGTACTTTGCCATCATCACTCTATGCCAGCTGTTTGACTTCCTGACGGTCCGCGTTCCCGGTATTCGGGCCAAGGACAATGCCATTGCGAACAAGGCTGCCGCCATGCTGTTTCTCGTCTTGTCAATCGCCGCCTTCTCCCTGTTATCTCCCCTTGCCTATGGCAACAGCTGGACCAAGGCCGAATGTAGGCGCGTCAAGCTGTTCAACACCTGGGACTGGGACTGCAACAATTTCTTTGACCGGGTAAGTGCCTCCCTTCTCATGACAACATAAGGACGGAAAGATGCACAAGTTCTTTGGCCTCCCATTGTAATCTGTTTCCCTCCCCCCTCCTAACATGCGAATCCAAAGTACGAGGAATACACATCTCGCAGCATCGAGGAAAGTGCCTCACTGGCGGCCATGTCCGCCATTCCCAAGTCCGACAATGCCGCCCCTGCCGCAGCCCAAGAGAGCCAGAAGCTGGCCCGAGGTGACGAACCAGCCCTCTCTGCCGCACCTCTTGTCGGCCACAAGATTGTGGCCCAGGAAGAAAAGGTCGAGTACCGTGACCAGGACGGCAAGCTACTGGACGAGGAGCAGGTGAAGCAGCTGCAGGGCAAGGTCAAGTTCGAGACCAAGTACGAGACGCGCACGCGCGTGGTGGACGAGCAGGGCGTCGAGCTGCAGCCCCCCGCGGGAGGCTGGCCCGCCGACATTGCGGCCGTGGCGCCCCCGCATCCCGACGTCCAGGGCGTGGACCAGGAGACGGTCCAGAACAAACACCAGGCCGCTGATGCGGAAGCCCTCCAGGACGCCGCCGCCAGCCGTGACGGCGAGAAGGAAAAGGAACTCGAGCGGTCGGCGGCCAAGCCTGCGAGCGAGGGCCAGGAGGCTACCGTTCGGGATGAGCTCTGAATGAATAGGACGGAGTGATGTGTTTCTCCTAGTTTTTTTTTCCTGTCTTTTCTTTTCCTTCTTTCCATTTTTCTTTCCTCTTGCCAAGAAGGGACCAACGAAGGGACGGAGGAACAGGAGGCACGGGTGGTGAAAAGGAACCGCCAACTCGGAACGCCAGCGCCGGGTCCAACGACGACAGAAAGGGGTATAGTATAGTATGTATGTATTCCCGTTGTAATAGTCACCAGGTTTGAAGAAGAAAAAAAAAAAAAAAAGGGTGTAGGTAATGCAATTTCTTGGGACGGGAGTAAACAAGACAGAAAACAAAGAAAAAAAAAAGAAGGACAAGGATAAGGATAATTATTCGTGAAGCAATCGTGTTCTGTCGTGGATGGTGATGGTGTTGGTGATGGCGACGGGGCGTCCACCATGGAGAGAGAGAGCCTGAGAGGCATTATTCTACACTACCTAGTATTAGTAATACTACCTAGGTAGGTAGGTAGGTAGGTACCTAGGTAATACCTAGTACTAGTACCTATGTAACACGTAGTCCGTACTGCAGCACGGGCAACAAAACAGCCACAGGTGGGAACTAAACCAGCACAGCGTTGGGACCGACCACGACGGTTGTATTCAAACTACGATAGGTCTGTTTTGATACCACGGCCACGATTCGTGAGCATCAATCGCGGCAACAGCGGTGGCAGCAGCAGCGGCAACAACAGCAACAACAAAAACAAACACAGCAACCACAATCACAACCGCCACAACCACCACAACCACCACAACCACCACAACCACCACAACCACCACAACCACCACAACCACCACAACCACCACAACCACCACAACATTAACAACATCAACAACATCAACAACATCAACAGCAACAATACACCCAAAACAAAAACAGTCCTCTCCATCAACGCACGCCCTGCCCCTCAACCATCCACACTCCACCTCTTCCGAAAAAACAAACAAAAACGAACCATTTCCCATGAATGCAGTGAAAATCAATGCTGTGCCCGACGCCCGTTCCCTAGAACTCCCGTCAATGCATTTCATGTGCTGCGCTCCTCATGCTCCTCATGATCCATCCGTTCAATAGAAACAAGAAAAGGGCGAGGGGTTACCAGACGAAATAGAAGGGGAGAGAAAAATAATTAGACAAAAAATGGATACACCATAAACCCCTCCCAACCCCACCCCAACCAACGCCCTGGTAGCAAGAGCTGTCGCATGTCCATAAGAAGAATTAAAAAAAAAAAAAAAGAGTCGCCATTTGCTTCGTAGGCAAAGACGACTGGTAATGAATTATTTGTCATAAAAAAAAAGAGAAGAGAGAGAAGAGGAAGAAGGACAGAAAAAGGGAGCAACATCATGAGGCCTGGACCCGCCACGCTCGTAGTTGCATGCGTCGCGGAAACTCCCCCTCATGATGCAGTCGACGGTCGCTTTGTACTTTTTGCGTCGGCAGAGCTTAAGGAGTCTGCAGACTGTACCGTGATGCGGAAGGTACCACAACCTGCCATCTGTTCCGGAGGAGTATGGGGGTCAAGCGTCTTGGCCATGTCTCCGCGAAGCCATTTTTCGGGCGTGGAACACAATGTCTTGTTGTTCAAGCCACTCTTGGGGGCATTGACTTCGCCGTGGCCGTCCTCCGAGCTGCGGGCAGACGTCGTGGCCTCCCCTGCGGAGCCGGCTGCTTCATGGCTCACAGGGACGACGCCCCCGCCGATTCGAGCCCAGAACATTTGATCTCTAAGCCTCACGCTCTCTACCCAGGCTGCCTTTTCTCGGTCCTCGTCACCGGCCCGCCAATGACCATCCTTGACCACGCGGAGGAAGCCGAGGTAGTCGCAGGTGGAGCGAACACGGTTCAGACAGTAATTACACAAGGGGTATCGCTGAGCCGAGTCCGCTTCGCTCGTTCGGAAGCGGTGATTGCGGAGATACTGAGAGTCCTTCCTGGACTCCCCACAGAGGGAGCAAGGCTGCATCTGAGGTTTGGCGATGGCGATGTAGGTGGCGCTCGTCGGTATCGGCTCGACAACCAGCGAGCCTTCTGCGATGGAGCTGAGCACAGTACGACGAGCTAGCCACGACAGACCGGGGGCCAGGTCGAGACGAAGAGTCGGATCAATGTCCTCGACCAACGCACGCTTGTAAAATCGTGTGTCTTTCAATGGCGGAACCGGGACTCCCACAGAACCCGTGCTGTTTGTCGAGGCCGGCGTGTTGGGAGACGTGGGCGCGCTCAGTGATGTGGTCGAGGAATTAGACGGGTGTGCACTCGACGTGGAACCTCCAAGGCTAAGTGCCAGAGCATTCAGACTGCGCAATGATCCCGATGACGCTCGGTTGGGCGCACTTCGATTATATGAGAGCCTGGCAAGGTTGGTAAAGTCATCGTAGGCTGCCAAATCCGTACGGAGAACCGGTTGAACAAGGTGCTGAAGGCTGGTCGGCGGGCAAGGTGAGAGCGCCTCCCCCATGCAAGAAGCAGGCCCATGACCGTCGATAGACTCTGCGCCTTCGTTGTGCTCGGGCTCGGATTTCCCGTCGGCGGGTGAAGGAGGTGCCGTTCCATTTGTTTGGTCATCATGTTGTCCAGAGGCCATTGATTCCATGACGCTCTTGAGTTCAGAAAGCTGCTCTTGCTGCGATTTGAGGAGGCTTTCGGAATCAACCAACTGGCTCTTGAGCTGCTCGATTTTGCGTTGCAGAGCATCGTGCTGAACCTGCGCCTCCTCCTTGGCACCAATGACCATCCTGTTTGCCTCTTCAAACAGCGCCGTGGTCAGATTCTCCAACTCCTGTTCAATTTTGCGTTTTGCCTTCTCCGTCTCGATGCGTCTATTGGTTTCCTCGGCCAAACTGGCTTGCATGGCTTTTCTCTCCTGTTGCATGGCCTTCTTTTCGCCATCGAGCACGGATCGACGAATCCAGACATCACCTCGTATCGTGTTTCGCAAAGAGGCATTCTGTGCTTCCAGTTCTCCAATGCGGTCTTGGGCGGCGGATAGCTCATGACGTGTTGCGGACAATGTGTCATCCAGAACCGTCTGATAATTGATGGCGTTGATCAGTTTGGTGCTCAATGTTGCCACTTCATCGTCCAGGTCTGGGTGGTGGCCGGGACTCGATTCAGATTCGTCTTTTGTCGAAAATCTGGCACGGCTGCGAGGATCCGGCAACGTACTCATCTCATTATTGACAGCAGGCAGAGGCTGTGTGGCAAAAAAAGAAATTGTTGGCAAATGCGACGTGGATGGCGACTTGATGGGCAAGCGGGCCTTTTGGAGCACAGGAGACGACGGGGTGGATTGAGTTGCGGAAGCGGCTGAGGAGAAGGAGCGGAAATGGCCGAAAGCACGGCCTGGGGATGGTCGGACTGATGATGCTGGCTGACGGTGTTGAGACCAGCTGGCTGGCCAAATCAAGCTAAGAAAAAAAACGAGATGGTCAGCCCGTTGGTTATTGTTGTGGTCTCGAGTGCATGTTCACGGGAGATGGTGTGTGGGTGGAACATCTGACTCTGGGGTGCCGTGCTGTGTCTCATGACGCAAGACAAGGAAACGGATGACTGCGGGCGGAGTGGCGAGTCTGTATTCAAGACAAAATGTGCATGTACGGCTGGACGTGAGATGGGCTCCGGGTGGAATGGTGAATAACGTCGGAATACTTACGAATCCATAGCAAGATTCTGCGAAAGGCGGATGCAACGACTGAGCTGCTTGCTGTGCTTGCAGGAGGGTCGCTTCGTGTGTTCAGCAAAGGCACGAGGCAATGCGAAGAAGGGCCAGACACGGTCGCACAATCAAAACTTTCAGGCCGCAGAGCCACGGCTCCAAAGTTTGCAAGTTTGCGTGTCCGGCCGTTTTTGTTAGCACGGTTGAGGTTTTCGTCGCGGTCGCTTCGTCAAACTTTGCGGCTGCCAGACTCAATTTCCGGCAGAAGCCAAAGTCAGCAGTGGGTAAAGGCTTCGGTGAGGCGTCCCCCGGACCTCGGAGGTAAAGAAGCAAGACGCAAAGAGGTCGACCTTGTGACCTTGTGCCGTCGGTTCACTGCATTGTCTTGTTGAGATGTGCTCCCGTCAGATTCGAGAGTGTGGTAGGGCGACAGGATTCGGGTTCGCTGCCAGCAACACGACGGGGTTGGCGGGAATGTCGCGAGTGCTTTGCACCAGAAGTGTGAAGAACAAGGAATTGGAAAGTCGAGGAAGCAGCCTCTATCTCATGAACGGAATCCACTTAGTAGGACCAAGGTATGAAAAAAAAAAAGTACTAGGTGCGAGGTACTGGGTTTCCTGATGAGGCGAGGGCGAGGATGACGAGGCAAGCAACCATGTGTGGAGGGAAAGAGGAGAAGGCGCGAAGCTGTCGACGAGGCGCTGGAGGCGTTCGCCAACAGCTGGAGGTTTGGGTTGACGGCTGGCGGGCTTGGGCCTTGGGGGAAGACGCACGCAGCATGTAGCCGATACAGGTCCTGGTGGCGGCAGAGAGCGACGAGGCCAGGTACATGTACTCGCCCGACAAGCGACGGGGGTGCGGATGCGGCCTCGAGAGTCGAAGGGACTCTAGTCCAGGCCGGGTCCGTAAGATTGGTATCACACCCTTGGTCAGACAGGGGTAGGTAGCATTTGCGAAGCAGATTGCTCACGACTCACGAGTCTTGGAGAAATCAGACTTTATCTCTCGTGGCACGATAGCAGCCAGACCCACCTTGCGCCATTCCGGCTGCTGACACTGTGAGCTTGTCCCGATGCGTACCTAGAGGCTTGCTCACAGTGGGGAGCCCCTCCCGTTGCCGGCGCCTCGCACATTCTGACATTCATGGACTCGTACCAAGGTCCCATTGAAACGTGTTTTCATCCCGCTGGCGGCGTGCTGAAGCTCAAGCTGCTTGCTGCTTAATGCTTATTGCCTAAGCTACGACTACTAGCCTCTAGGTACCTGAGGCTGGGTAGCTCCTGGCCCCGCTGCAGCTGCACAGGCATCCATCCTCTCAGACTCTTCAGCCCCTCAGACTGTGTGCCACTGCCCAGTCAGGAGTCAGGACACACGCCTGCAGGCTGCCGCGGCCAGAAAACAAGTCCGCCACCGCACACCGCACAGCCACGCACCGGGTGGAACCTCCGCGGCTGCCGCGACGACTGATCAAACATGATCAAAACAATGTCTGTCTGCTCTTGACTCTTGATCTGTCCATCTGCCTCAGCTCCTCAGGTGCGCGGTCCGCGCCTCCGCCTCGGCAGTCCATCTCCTCACGTGATCCTCCGACCGCGCCCTCAGCCTAATCCTGAACGGCTTCGGATCCAGCGTCAAGGAAGTCGGCGTGGCATTGCAGTCCAGGCAGTGCATGCACGGCGCGTCGGCGGCATCGTCCGAGGGGAACATGTCAAACGCCGTGATGAGGCGGATGAAGGCCGTGTACAGCTCCCGGTTGGCCAGGTGAAAGCCGACGCACATGCGCGAGCCCGCCCCGAACCCGTAGTGCGGCGTACCAAGCTCCGGGTCGTCGAGGAAGCGTTCGGGCATGAACTTCTCGGGCAGCTTGTAGCGCGCTTCGTCGTAGTGCGCGGCATAGGTATTCTGTGCGTCGCCACATTGTTTCAACATCGAGAGACGGGGTCCTGTCTTTCCGGGGAAAAAAAAAAAAAAACGAAACAACGTACCATGAAGAACGTGGTGCCGGCAGGAACCACGGCGTCCTCGTAGGGAATGTCACGGATGTTTGTGCGCGGCAAACTAATGGGCAACACGGTCCAGTACCGCAAGACTTCCTTGACGAAAGCTGTGAGGTATGGCACCTTTTCCTCGACAAGGCACTTTTCCCATGCGTCTCCGTCGGGGTAGACGTCCTCGATGGCCTTGCGCGCCTTGGCCTGCACGGCCTGGCCCTCCTCGGTTGACAGGTAAGCCATGGCCATGATGATGTTGCCCGGGACCGTGTCCAGGCCGGCGGAGACCATGGTCAAGGCTACAGACTTGATCTCGGCTGGTAAATCCGCGTTTTCAGGTCAGCGCTGCAAGTTGTTTCTGCCACCGGCCCTCGTATGTGTCCCAGATGCACACACAAGAGGGGGCAAGAGAAGAGATGACAAAAGAGGGGGGAAGAAAGGGAAAGACCAAGACGAACCAAGATTCAGCTTCGCCTCCGGATCCTTGAGGATATTTCCCGTGATACACGGCTTGTCCGTCCCCTTCGCAATCTCCGCCTTCAACCGGTCGAGCATATCGCCGAGATACTTATCCCTCCTGGCCCGATACTCGGCCGCCGACGAGTTCCGCCCACCCCAGAGACGCAGCAGCGGCACGTAGTCCTGCCAGTTATTGCTCGTGGACCTCAGCGTGGAAATCTGCCTCTCCACGTGGGTCACCTCCCGGAGGAGCTCGCCGTCGGCGGCGCACCCGCCGAGCCGGAACCCGTAGTTGAGCGTCAGGGACGTGCTGAGCACGAAGCGCAGCACGTACGCGCTCGGGTCCACGGCCCGCGTGCCGCCCCCGCAGTCCTCGAGCAGGTCCCGGATGCAGACGGCGGTCTCCAGGTCGAGAATCGGCATGTACGACTGCGTGGCCGGCCGGTTGAGGGCCGTGGCGGCGGCCTTGCGCCGGCGCTTGCAGGAGTCATCCCAGGGGGAGGTGCCGATGGTGAAGCCCTGGGAGGAGGACACGACCGAGTGGAAGGTGTGGAACGTTGGACGGGAGATGAGCGAGGACTGGTGGGCGATCCAGAAGTGGCGGATCGCATCGTACGAGTTGACAAAGATGATGCGCTTGATAGGTAGGCATTCATCCATCCCGATTGTCAGCTGTGCAAAAAAAAAAAAAAAAAAAAAAAAAAAAAAAAAAAAAAAAAAAAAAAAAAAAAAACCTACGCGATTCCCAAGCCGAGCCTGAAAGACGGGACCATACTTCCTGGCCCATCTCTGCGCCACTCTGGCATGGTCCGTCCCCAGCTCAATCAGGTTCCCAAAGATGGGAAGGCCGGGGATCTCGGGCATGCCCTTGATCCTGGGCTGGTCGGTGGAGTTGAGGAATCGAACGAGGAGGTAGACGGCGGCCACGAGGGCGATGCCAATGATTTGGTGAGACATGGGGCTGCTTTTTTTCGTTCTTTGTTTCTTTCTTCCTTCTTGGCTTGTTCTTCTTATCCTTATTCTTCTTCTTCTATTTTTGTTCGGCAACCCATGTCTCTTCTACAAGATAAACAAGCAAGAGCAAGAGTCGTTTCCGAGAAGATGCGAGAGGGAGGGGAAAGAAAGAAGAAGAAAATCATTCAGCGGCAACTGCGGAACACATTTGTTACTTGGGAGTGGAGCACAGACTCTCTGTCGCACAGCACTCAGAAAAAGCATAAATGTCATATTCTTGCCGATCACATGTCTTGGTATTGGCTCCTCTTGCTGTCATGCGAGTTTGGCGTGCCAAAAGAACACTGCGACCTGATGGTTTGCAGCACATTGTCTCGATTAGCGGCCATGCAGACAGGGCCTGTCCCAATCTGCGCCGTACATACTAAAAAAATGACAGGCATCGCGATTGCAAAGAGAAAAGAAGAAGAAGAAGAAACTGAAAGAAGGCAACAAACTCTCAGCCCCGCAGCCCCTTGACCATAGGACGGCTTGTTAACGAATTTGTGATGCCATCACATGAAAAAGTGCGTTCAAATACCGGGTGCGACAGACGGGCCTTCAATCTCATCTTCCCAATATGGTGCCGATCCCTGTATCCGTGGCCGTGAGGTGGCATGAAAATTCAATGCCGATCTTAACGTTTGGGTGACCACGCAGAGTCGGCATCTAGCAGAAGTTGGCACGGGAAAAGCGCGAAGGGGATATTTGGATGAACAGGGACACATACCAGGATGGATCTTTGGAGACTCAATGCTCTCTCGATTCGCCTTCTTCTTTTTGTACGAGACCCCAAACTTCTCATCTCGCCTGTCCAAGGCGCCAAAATCCAGCTGCCCGTCCGCCGTGTAGCTTGCCATCAGCTTGGGCTCTCCCAGCGGCAGCTTGTCCCCCCGGTCCGTCTGCCAGAAGTGGTACGTCTTGCCGTACAGCGTGATGACCTCCTTCATCTCCTGCGTTTCGGCCGCGTCCCAGGCCGCGTCCGGGACCATGCGGTTCGGCATCACGAGCATGCCCGACTTGACCTCGTAGACATGCGAGTGCCACAGCCGCCGCTCCTCCTGCGGCAGTGAATCATAGAGGTGAGGTGCAATCATGTACTCTATGCCGATGAGGCGGGCGTTGCGATCCGCCGAGTCGTATATGAGGCATTGGCGAACGTCGTCGTCTGTGTAGCCGAATTTAGCACTTTGAGGGGAAAAAAAAAAAAAAAGGGCTTCATTTTTTCGACATCGACCAGCAGGGTATGGGGGAGGGGGAAAACCTACTAAGATGGCTACAGTAGTGATTGGCCTCTACAGACCGGCCTGTATCGTCTGCGTAGGCATGGAATCCATTGATATGGGCACATATATTCTTCATGGGTTCAAAGTCCTGCGCGCTGGTCAGTCCCAACCATGCGCTTTTGAGGAAAACGATGAAGATTTCTTTTGGCTCGCTCACCTGTGTCATGGACGCTGTGCTGGTCAAGACGGCGTTTCCGGTTGATAACGGGGCGCCCGCGGCATTGTGAACTGTTGGCGAAGTGGACTCCATGGCTGGTGCTTCTTTTTTGGATGGTTTTTTACTCTTCGGTTTCAAGATGCCGTATGGGGCGGGGATTGGAATTCTCCTTGTCTCGACTGTGCTGGTTTCCTGACCGGTCTTGACAATTCTGAAAGGATCGGCCCTGTGGTTGGCGGAGTAGTTGTGGAAGCAAACGGTGGATGCTGGCCATGGCCTTCAGCGTGACGTATGAGTGCCATCATGGTGCCGTGCCGTGTAATGTATGGTACGGTGGGCATGTCCGAGACCCAGGCAGAAGGTCAGATCTATGGCTGTTTTGAGATCGATCCTGGATGATGTCATGCAACCATAGTGGTTCCTTCTCAAAATCCCGAGATCCGTTCCCAAATGTCCTTCGTGGAAGCTACGGGGGAGCTTGTGATTGTGTCCATCGGCGAGTGATGACGTAACAAAGCACCTTTCCCTCACTCGGTCTCTGCCTCTCGACAAACGAATGTCAAAAACAAGCCCTCAAAATAAATATAAACAAATGGAGCGAAAAGATCACACGAAATAAAAGCCTCCACGCAGGCGCTCAAATGGGGGCAACAAGTCCACCAAAGGAAACTCACCTGGGAGACCTGCTTGCCTTTATCCTCTTGCGTCAAGGAAAAGCCCGACATGTGGTCTCGCACAAAAAACGGATGTGTACACACCACGTTCCCGTGCGACATGTGGCGTTGGGCAAACCAGATGCCGCATCAGGCCCAGGTCCCTCGGCACAGCCAGTTGATTGGCAAGAAATCTCGGAACCAGTCCGCTTCGCCTCACCGTGATGTCACTTTATATTTTATGCATGAGCGCCAGTAAAGCGGCAGCAGCAGCAGCAGCAGCAGCAGCAGCAGCAGCAGCAGCAGCAGCAGCAGCAGCGACATCAAAGATTTCGGAAGCAGTCCGGGCACAGTCCGGGTCAGCCAACCAGAGCTCAGGTCTCGATCGATCGTGTACGAGGCCCTTGTGTGAAGTCATTTCCGTATCATCTGACTGACCTACCTGTCCGTCGGGCATTCATGCAAGTAGAACATCTCCCAGTTGGATGCATCATCCCGGAGCTCCGTGTTTGACAGCCCGTCCGCTTCCTCTGTCATCGCAGACGCTTCGAGGCAGAGGAGACAGAATCTCATCCCGTGACCTCAAAAAGGCACGACAGACAAGGGTCGTTTTGATATACAGTCTCTGTAGTGGCGTCTGGCATCCAAAATCAAAGACTTGTTGCTTCCAAGCTCCAAACCCCATGCTCGGGACCACTCGTCAACATCGATCCAAAATGCCCATCACTCGGATAGTCAACGCCAACGTGCCCGACGGACTCGAATTGAAGAAGGATGACAGGAGTGCATTTGTAGGAAGTCCAGGGGACATCACGTCCAGTTCGCGCCCAGATGTTATCATCGACGGCACAGGATGCACCGTCATACCAGGACTGATTGACTCCAAGGTCGACACGGGCGCATCAGAGTGTGCCCTCCCCATGTACGTGGCACATGGTGCTACCACGGCCATCGACTCGAGCAGCTCGTCGGAGGAGAGCCAGGCCATGCGAACAGCGGCCATGCACAACCCAACCCTTCCATCTTACCATGCTTCAGGCTCTGCTGTTGGCCCAGAAAACATCACCCTGGTGAGCATGTTCAACTACAGCGGAGTGCAGACGGTTGCAACCCCCGACGAAGCCCGGAAACTCATCCACTCGAACATCGTCTCGAACCAAGCCGACTTCATCAAGATCATCGTGGACCAGCCAGGGCTCAGCATGGATGTGATTGCGGCGGCAGTGTCAGAGACACATAGTCACGGCAAGGTTGCTGTCGCGCAGTCATCCCAGGTCGCCTCGTACAAGCTGGCTGTTGATGTCGGCTGCGACGTGCTGTCGCCGGTGCCCGTCGACGGAGAACTCGACGGGGAGCTCATCAGACGAATAGTCGACAACCGCATCGGTATCATCCCAACGCTCTGCTTTCTCGAGAGAGCCCTGCCCTTGTGGAAAGAGAGTCATCCCGAATATGATTTTTCTCACGCCCTTGCGGCTGTGACGGCCCTCGATGCCGCAGGAGCCCGCATTTGTGCCGGCTCCTCGTCCAACAATTGGAGCAACTTCTCGCTCCCCTTCGGACGTGGCCTGCACGACGAGCTGCGCCTGCTCGCAAGCGCTGGAATCTCCAATTCCAAGTTGATACAGGCCGTGACGTCAGAGCCCGCCTCGCTGTTCAAGCTCCACGACCGCGGGCTGATTCAGCCGGGACGGACCGCAGATCTGATATTGGTGGAGGGAAACCCGTTGCACGACATTGAGGCTCTTTCCAAAATCCGGTCCGTCTGGGTTGCAGGAGTTCAAAGAGGCAAATAGGTTCCTTTTGGTTCTTCCTCTCGTTCTCTTTTCGCCTCCACCGCCCCCTGGGCCGATGACGAAAGGAAACGCTGGGGTTTTTTTTTTTTTTTTTTTTTTTTTTTTTTTTTTTTTTTTTTTCAAAATGATTGATGGGGGGCACGATGGTATGTCGCCAAGGATTTGAGGAACCGCAATCACTCCAGCACAGTCACTCATCGAAGCGCTTTCATTTTGACGGCGCCGACCTTTGTCAAGCGTGCGATGCGAGAGCAGAGGGCTATTTGCACCGAGTTCTAGTTTTCGGGGCTCTTGACGATTTTGGGCAATTGCCTTGGGCTCCATCTCATTCAGCGATACATAATGAAACGCAAGACCAGGCTGTCCAAGGACTATTGTTTCAAAAGGGGCACACATGGCGTCCATCTCTATCCGCACCGGTCCTGGCTACGGTTCTAGAAACGGCAAGTATGTGAAGCAGAGGCGTAGCGTGGCAGCACGACATCGGGCACTAGGTATCATTTGACTAGGACTGTCACCCCGTAATCATGGCACATGGACCAGGAAATGTGCAAATCAAATGCCCGGATGCGTCGATGATTCCAGTCGTGTATAGGTTGATGCTGTGGGCCAGAAACACATGGAACAACCCAGCCATCACAGTGACATCACCTTCATGAGCCTAGGGGTTGCAAGGGCACTTTTGAGGGGTGGCGACTCGGTGCAACAGGAGTGGCAGGATATATACTGGGAAAGAACAAGAAACAGTCTTGGACTATGACACAGATAAGTCCTGCACGCCCCCGTTTCTTGCTTCATCAACCCATCAACCCACCAACAACCGGCGCACCCTTTAGCTTGGTGAAGCACCATGTGCGAGTCCATGAGACAACTGATGCCCAGGCCGGCCAATGTGCCGCCTACGCCTCCGGGCCCGGAGAGGCAGAGGGAGCGGCGAGTTGGCAGGCGACAGGGCGTGGCCATCGCCTGTGAACGTGAGTATCAAGCTTCCGTCAAAGTGTGGTCATGAAGGCTGAGCAAGTTTCGCAAGGATGCCGAAGGCGAAAGATCAAGGTTTGTGTCTCTGGAAACAACATGGTCTCCAACCATGGCCCATCCCTCCTCACCTTTCTAACTGGACCTCCCATGCAGTGCGATGGCAACCAGCCGTTCTGCGGCCCCTGCCAGAGGGTTGACGCCGAGTGCAAGTATCCGATTCGGGGTGCGGCCCTCGGCAACCGGCACAGCGCTCTGCAGCAGTCGTATGCCACCCTGAAGAATGCCATCGAGCTTCTCTGTACGGGCACAGAGGAGGATGCCGTCGGACTCCTGAGACAGATGAGGACAGCCCAGAGTTATGAAAACGTCACGTCACTCTTGTATTATTATCCTGGACCGTGGCATCGGCCTCCGCTGCTGTCCGAGCACTCATCGCTGTGGACGACAGATTTCCTGCGCCTACCAGCCGAGAAAGACATGCCACAGCACAGCTTGTCCCAGACAGAGAAGCAGAAGGCGCTGCCACTGTCCCGATGGACGGATTTGAGCGATGACGACGTCGTCTTGACCCATTTGTTCAAGCTATTCTGGACCTGGGACACCACGCTGTCGAGGTTTATCCATCGCTGGATGCTCATCGAGGCGATACGAATGCCTCCAAGCAGCGAGGAAAGCCCCGCGGACGAGTTTCTTCTGCAGTTCTGTTCCAGTGCTCTGATCAATGCCATATTGGCTTATACTCTGGTATGACTTGACACCCCGGCGTCGTCACCCCCGTGACCTCTGAGAGACCAGGGTCGTGCATGATGAGAATCCATCATTGACTGTGATGGTTGACTGTGTATCACACTAGGACTCCTTTGCAGTATATGAGAATGATAAAGGCCAGCTCAAAGGCCGAGAATTCGCCCAAGAAGCGAAACGTCTGTTGAACGTGCAGCCCCGGGCCGAAACCATAGCCTCCTTCCAAGCCGCTACCGTATTGTCTGTCCATGATCAAGTGTTTGGAGACTCTCAAGACAAGGCACGGGTGATTTCGGAATCTGTAGCAGACATCCAATCTGTCAGCGCATTCCTGAGGGAGCATCCCCTGCCAAGTGACGCTTGGCGGCGTGCCAAGGTCCAAGAGGCACTGTCCTTTACGCAGATCGGGTTGTACCAACTTAACGTGTAAGTACACACCAGCCTCGAGATACAGAGGCAAGGTCTTCTGACAGTTTGCTACAGAAAATTCTGTCTGGTCTCCAACCCCTCGATGCCGGCCGGTTGGCCGTGGCGGTTGCTCGGGGCTCACCATACCCCAATCCCCCCGAGCTTGCGTAACACAGTAGACAAGGTGTGGATTCCATATCCGGCCATATCACATCCTCGATTCAGCTACGCCTTTGAATCGTTCGAGGCCGAGTATGAGCTATCTCGCTTGGCAGCAGAGTGTCTCGTCGCTATAGAGGCAAACGCGGCCACCATCATGCCTGACCATCTCGGAGCTGTCAACATTTACAGACGACTCTTGAAGTGGAATGAAGTATACGGCGAAAGATTCCAAGGCCCAAGCTCTACTGTTCCGTCCTGGGTGGCCATCTTGTGAGTGCCAGCTTGCGGAGTAACCTGCTGCTTTTGCACGCACTACAAACACTGGCTCGAATATGGGCTTTTATATGAGCGGCTGACTGACCATCTATAGAGTTTTTTATCATTGGGCCTGCCTGAGCTTGCTCGAGGCTTTCATCTGCTCCCCCTTTCTGGAATTTCCAACGGGACGGTCGGCAAACACGCTCAGCCAAATGCACAGCGAAGCCATCATCTTCGCGCTGGTAGATTACGAGGCAAAATTCTCCGTCCGGCACGACTTCTGGCTGTCCTACACGTGTGGCGTTGCAGTCAAGCACTTGATGCTCAACACAACCACGGCTAGTCTGTACAGCCAATCTTTGTGGAAAGGCTGCGAGCTCTTATACAAGGCCGGCCGGTTCATGCCCCAGGCAAACAGGATGCTGTTCGCCCTGAGCGGCTTGGTCGAGAAGAAGAATGCCCCTGTGTGCACCAGGGTCAGACGGTTTCTGGACGCGGGCACCGTACGGGTGAGGCCGACTAGCATCTGCCATTCGTCGTACATAGTTCTCAGCTGTGACACCTTGACGCTGCTTCCGGTTGAAAGCTTGGTCTTTGGTCAGTCCATCCTGGCTGTCAAGGGAGTAGGGATGAGTGGCCGGACCTGATGTCTATCTATAGATGGCTGCTAAAAACAAAAAGGGGGGGTGGGGTTTCAGGAAGGAACAAGGAATCAAAGCATACAACAGAGAGATGACGGATGAGAGGAGAAGTTCAGGTGGGCTAGAACAAAACGAAATTGAAAACAGGCATCTTTTTGATTTTCCACGACTAGATTCTTGCCTCTCGATTGTGATTCTTCCTGCTGGCAAGAGGTACATAGATTTACTAGTCATCCAAGATGTTAGCCTGAGATTTGATTCATCACCGGAAAGGCAGCACTGATGATACAATCAACAGGAGTTTCACCGCCCCCCTGGTGACATCTCATTTAGGTACGTGGTCGCTAGGGCTTATGTCGAAGGGCTGGCGTGGGTTCTTCTGTACTACTTCAGGGCTGTCCATCATGGGAGTGGTATTACGAGCCCTTCCTCCGCACGCAGGATCGACCTCCTTCCTGCTGCTCACTCAGCTCCCGGTCCCCAGGTAGGGACCCCTCACGATCTAAACAGTATATGTAGTACTACTCCCTAGCAAAAACCAAAATCAAAAGCTGGCTAAAACTCGCACCACAAGGAACGAAGCCTTCTCCGAGACGGAAGTGAAAAGAAGAACAGAGTCTTTCCAACCTCCACGTCCTCCTGGATGGTTAGTTAGCATGACAGGTCAAAACCCAGGGGGCATCTCACCCTGGTGGAATTGGTTGATATCATCCCACAGTCATGGCTGCGTAATCTCTTCCTCACGAGGGGGAAGGCGAATCTCCTGTTTTTTGTTTGCCTGCCCCCTTCTGAGACGCACTATTTTTTTCCATTTTCATTTCCAATTTCTATTTCCAATCTCTACGACAGGAGAGACGTTGGAATAGACACCGCACACGCATCACCAGAACGGCGCAGCTAATGGCATTATTCTCCGGCGGGAAATTTGCGTGCGCGGAGTTGCCCTCAAACTTCTGCCTACATGCCTTGTTTTGCGTCGTCGGCTCGCATCGCACATCTTTCTCTTTCGTTCCTTTACTTCACGTGCCGCTCTCGCCTCTCGCCAAGCCAAGCCAAGCCAAGCCAAGCCAAGCCAAGCCAAGCCAAGCCCAAGCTAAGCCCAAGCCCAATGCCCAAGCCGCCTTAACGCCCCCCTCCCCCATCAGGCTTAGCCTCCGACGAAGCCCGAGCCAATCCGGCAGCACCCCCGCCCCCCTCCCTCCACCTCGCGACCCAACGACCACGGTTCGCCCTTTTTTTATAAAAGCATTTTCGCCAAGATCAAGCGTTTAGCAAATAAGCCGTTCACCCCTACAAACAAGCTTTTTAGCAAGGAGTGTCGAGGTCGGATGGAAAGAGTGCGTGCGTGCGTGTGTGCGTGTGTGTGTGAGTGTGCGCAGCCATTGCTCCGTGTGGCCGTGGCCATGCACCTACTGTAAATCGACGACCAGGACCAGGACCAGGACCCTCTGTCGAGACAATGGCCACGCGCACAAACCGTGCTGGCAAGGCCAAGCAGGCCAAGGCAGGCCAAGGCAGGCCAAGGCAGGCCGAAGCAAGGAAAAACAAGGCAGAAAAAGCCGAGCTCGAAGCGGCGCTTTTCACACACGAATGGCAACCTCGTCTCCTGTCAGGTTTTTCATCCTCCCCTCCTCGTGGCAGCGAGGCATGTGGTCACGGCCGGGTCAAGTCTACAGCACAAGCTGCATCCGCAGAAAAAAAAAAAAAAAAAGAAGAAGAAGAACA